>OY992766.1:13097349-13294023 GCA_963921325.1 Logfia minima
CATCCAGTTGACAGCGCACTTCTTCAACTGCTGGGCCTTCGGAGGTTCAAACTACTGTGCATCCTCATCCTGATATTATAAAGCAACTTTTGGATCGGATGGAGGAGATGCAAAGACTGTGCACGATCAAGCCAATCTCATTCAGTCGCAAACCGCCCTAATTGAAGCTCAAACGTCTAGAATCACACAATTAGAGGATAGGTTTAGGGAGTTTGAGACCCGGTCTATTGGTCCGGGGGAGTCTGTTCCCGCCGGTCCATCAATAGAACCAATAGGACCGGGGTCAGAGTCTGTATCTGATGATGTACTAATTGAACCTTCTAATGAAATACCTTCTTTAGAGTACTTTCCTGTGCATCGGATTCCTGGCCAACCGAGACCGTTAGCAGTTGATTATTCTTGTGCAGACCTCTCGTTTATTCAACGCATGATAAACGAAGTCAATTTCGGAAAATGATAGTGATAACTTTGAAGAAGATGTTGATTTTGAGGTTGAGGAGGAAGAACTTAATGATGATGAGTTCTATGATGATGCTCCAATTATTGAGTCAGATTCTTCTGAAGACGAAACTGAAAATACTTCTGAGACTCAAGATGAAGGAACATCGGAGACTCCTATTCCTGATGATGAACCGATTGAGACGAAGGCTGAAAGACTTGCTAGATGGTGGCCGCACGGAAAAGATAGAAAACAAGTGCCGGTCACCTGCAAATCATACAAGGTCACTGGAGTGTATACTGGACTGATAAAGAGTTGGAAGATCTCAAATGGATTGTTTATGATCAAAAGGCTTGATGGTATCCAATATTTCAAAAGATCATTCTCAAAGCTGAGCACCTTGCCAAAAGGAGAAATCAATCGTCTCGCTCAGCTTGCTTTGATTAATCCTTCGAAAGACGATCGTGCCAACTTCATTCAATCTACGCTTCAACGTGAAATTTGCACTAAACGGTATAGTTTCATCAAACCGACATTGGGAACAAGAATTATATATAAGAAACGGTTAGATCCTGTCACCAAACAGCCATTGATCAAAATGCGTTATCCTCCGGCTGAGTGCTTGAAGAAGATACCTCTGGAGACAGTTCCCTTGGACTTTCTAAGAAGACTTCATTACTGGGAACTGGATGCTCATACTGGTGAGGCAGTTTTGATATTTGTGCCTGAAACCGAGCAACCAGAGAAGAGCTCACTTTATAACTTGAAGAAAACTCAATTCAGAGTTTTTGATCCGATGAGCTTAATAAATTTCTCTAAGAAAGATCTGAGAAAACTATTTGACAATCCGATTCGCTTCAATGAGAAGAACGTGATGAACAAGAAGTTCGCACTTCAATTTCAGAGGATTGTCAATGTGTGTGTGACACATGGAATACACGCTGGCGGTGTATTTCCAGCAGGCTGGGTTTGAACGAAGATCTTGAAGACCAAGCTGAAGACACGGGGGAGTTTGTTGATGCATCTTAGAGTGTTTGTTAGTTGGTCTAGTCTGTACTGTGTCTGTAAATGAAATAGACTTAGTGAAAATTACATTTTCTGTGTACTGCGACACAAGGCTTGTGTCGCATTAGTTGTAGTTGCGACACAGTGCCTGTGTCGCATTAGTGATCTCTGCGACACAAGGCTTGTGTTGCAGAACGGCCAGTTTGTTTAGTATAAATATCAAAGTTAGAGATATTTAGGGTAAGACATTTTTGCACTCACTTTATTCTCTGTATTTTGGCTGCTACACTCACTTTGAGAGAATATTTTGGGGATTGAGTAATATAAAGTTTTATCTCATTTGTTTATCATTTTGTCCAAACTTTATATCATTTTGCTTGTGTTCTTGTCTTCTTCTCCTCTTGATTTGATCAAAAGATCACCCTAGGGGATCCACAGCTGTGAATATCTACTACACATAAATTCCTAGTCTATCTAATTACGTTTACAACACTCTAAAATCCTAGTGAAAAGTATAGGTTACGACTCCTTAAGTACCGAAATCGTAAGTTACCGAGATCGCGTAACGTTCTAGGAGATTGCTTAGCGAACTTTAAGACTGTGAGGAACACAAAATTAGGTTACAAAGTGCCAAAGAAAACAAGTGAAATTAAATTTCATAAGTCATCACAAAATATTTATCATAGCGCAAAAATCGGAATTTAACCGGAAATTCCGTAACTCAGTGAACGCAACCGAAAATCGGTTAATTGACTCGCGAATGTCAATCGTGATAGAATCAAATACATTTTGATGAATGTTATAAACTTATAAAATAAAGTTTCATGACTCAAATTTTAATCACAAAAATCGGAATTAACCGAAATTTCGTAACTCGGCAAACGCGACCCGAATCGAATAAACGAAACTCGAATCCGACAAACTAATACTTGAATATCCATTATAAAAAATCTAAAATACAATTTGAAGTATTTTAGAAATTTAGAACATCAATTTTTATAACCCAAATATTAAGCATTAAAACAACACAATTTAAAGTCTTGAAATGTACAAGACTTGTGCAATTTTAATACAAAATAAATACCACAACTAATATACATTATATTTTAACAAAAAAAATAAAATAAAAAATCATATTTTTGAGTCAAAAACCGGCCTCCCCCTTTGACCACTCAAAACCCCCACTCACATATCAAGATTCCATGCAAAAAAGCCTTCTACACTTACATACTCTTCCACTTTCATCATTTCTCTCATTTCCACTTTCAAAAACACACACAATTCTCTCTAAACACACACTAAACTCCAGAAACTCATCATCCTTAAATCATCTCTTTGAAGGTATTCATACACCTAAACCAACATTCCAAGGTATGAACACCATCTTTAACTTCCATTCTTGCATTTTCATACCTTGAATCTTGTAAAAACATGATTTTTATGCCTTTTTCCATGGCTAAAAATCTCATACAAGGTTTGATGGTTTGTAGGTTCCCTTACACTTGTTTAAGTGTTAAAACAAAAGGGCAACCTATGATCAAACCGAAAATCAAACCGAAAAGTCGACTTTTTGATGTTATAGAGTTTATTTACATGTTCTTGCTAGAATAAATGGTTAAAATGTTAAAATATGTTTATGTTTCTGTAAAACACATGTACATGCATAAAAGACAAGGCTTCAATCATTGGATGAGGTCTAAAAATCGTTGGTAGTGAAAAACACACCAAAATGATCACCATTGTCTTATATGTAATCTGTCCAGATTTTGACCTCGCTTGAAACGACCATAACTCAGTGAAAAATGGTCCAAAAATCTTGATTTTTCTTCTAGAATTTAGCTTAATGTCTTACCTTTAAAACCCCACTGGTCTCACTTAAATCCATTTAGTATTAGACCTCCAAATGTATCACACAAAACTGATGCGCAAACAGTAACTTTTCTGTGAGCACCTTGTTGTGATACTTGTTCATGGGTCTTAAGGTGTTCAATAAGTTCAAAAAAAATTGTTTTTAGACTCCTAACAAGTTTATCTCAGTAGAATAAAAATATGGTAATTTATCTTGTTGATCTTATATTTTTAGAAAATGCATGAACATCATGCATTGTTGTAAGCTTGTAAATCTCAAATACTTGTGTTGTGATGATTCAAAAATACATAATTGGTAGAGAAAACGTGTTAAAATTTTGGGGATCATTTTTTCCAGTAACTAGATCATGAAAAGATTCTTGAAAATAAAAATTGGAATTTTTGGAAAAACATACGTATTATTCCTAAATTAATACAAATAAAGCCTATAAAAGGTAAAATATTCATGAAAAAAACTTTTGGACACCAAATAATTATGGGAAAATTCTAGTGTCATTTTCCTCAAGAAATGACACTATACTAAAAATTTCACACTCTTTGGAGGTGTTTTGATATGTTTTCCGATTTACGTCTCGTTAAAACGGATAATGTTAGGAACCTAAGTTCCAGTGATCAAAACGACTTGAAAATTTTTCAAAAATCTAAAAATGGGTAGAAAATTATCTGGTAAAAATTCCAGAATTTTCCATGAATAATTACTATTTTTCCCATAATTATCCCACTTTTTAGACATAAAATGATTATAAATAATCCATACGTCTAAAAATCCCCAAATTTTCACATAAAATGTTTGAACTATATTTCATGTTTCATACCAAGTTTGGTAATTTTTAGATGTTGTATACATATATTTCAATTATTTTGTTCACAACTCGAACAATTACCGGCAACGTAATTTAAATGGAAATTCAAACTTTTACAGCACTTTGTAATTTAATTAGCTAGCTAAGCAACCCTAACAAACCGTATTAGTCGAGAAACTAATTAGAAACCTTGTGTTCTTAGGACTTGGATAGGAGTCAAACCCAGTCGGCACGCACATTACATCCATCCTTCCACTCACGCTCAATAGTGAGTTTACACAGCCCCTATTTTTAACGTTTTACTTAAATTTTTGGGGTGAAAAGCATGCTATATGATCTAACTACTATATTTGGATTACAAATACTATTCTTATGCTATACTTGATTTACGAATGCTATGCTTATACTATGCTCGTTTTACAAATGCTATCCTTGATTTACAAATGCTATGCTATGCTATATGCTATGCTTACTTTCGAATACTTCACATGGTTAAAATGTCGTATTGATTACAAATAATGTCGTGAATGTTCTCCGTTTATACGAACATAATTATATGCTTGTTTTCTATCGTATCTAAAGTCCCCGGTATATCTACACGACCATTAACTCTATATGAGCCAAATGATGCATATGAATAGTACTATTTGGGAGCGAGACCACCTCCCCACTCACGCGGCCACGTGAGTGCATCCCATCATCCTAAATGCCAACGATAGGGCATCTCTCTTTTGGGGCAAAGGTTTATCGGTTGTAGGTTTGGTTGTGGACTCAAGCATGATAACTCATTGTGACTATAGACATTATAATGTGATAGCATAGAAATTTCATAAACGACTATAAATGTATGACGTTTTGACATTTGAAATGACATTTCTTTGAAACTATGAACTTACGACCCGAGCTTTACAATGACTTTTTCATCTGAAACAATATTTCTTTGAAACCATAAACTTACGACCCGAGCTTTACAATGACTTTGTTGTTTGAAACGACATTTCTTTTTACGACCCGAACTTGAAAATGACTTTGTCATTAGAAACCATATTTCTTTAAAACCATAGATTTTATAACCTAAGTTTTATACTATAAATCAATGTGGTTTTGGACAATGATAAACGTGGTTTCATAATAACGTCGTGCATTCTTATGAACTTCGACATAATAATCCGTTGAGACTTTAAATGTTTTGATATTGATTTGATGATCCATTGGCTTTATACACGTAACATGAACTTATTAAATACTACAATATGAGTTTTATAAAAATAACTTGAACTTATTAAACACTATATCTTGAGTTTTATAAACGTGAATTAAATATTCCTTTGAAAATATGAGCGGGGCGTTATAAATGAATCACGATTTTTAATTGAGTACAAAAAGGGAATCGCTCCTAAATGAGCCTCGTTCTTAAATAAACCTCCTTTGCAAACAAAACATCGATTAACAAATGAATCTAGCTATCAAATAAATATCGCTCTTGAATGAGCCTTGTTTTAATGAATTACTTTTATAATTATCCGCGCAATAGCGTTTGACTATCCTAAAAATTGATTTCAAGAACTTATCGGATGATTATCGTCTTTGTATGAGCCTCGACACTAAACATACTACTTTTGCTAACTAATCACGTAGTAACGTGGAACTTTTAAACTAGACTTTGTAAACACTGGAAAAGGGTCTTTCATTACACAAAACCTGTGTACTCACCAACTATGTTTCATAGTTGACCTGTTTACTTTTACATGCTTTTCAGGAATTAGTCACCACTTGTTTATTGAAGCTAAACCCGTTATACTGCTGTAGCGTTACGGGATTTTCTCTTTTGGATGTAATCGCATGTTTAGATTATTTACTTTTGTGCTGTAAATGCTTGTAAGACCTTATGTAATGTATTAATTGTAGACCGTTGAACGGTGATCTTTTGTAATTTTCGATTGTGAAATCATTGTACTGTTACATCTCGTGTTTCCGCTTTAACGGGGTGTGACAATCATATATTATATAATCTTATAAATCTTTTATTGATCATAGTCAATCTAAGATTACAAAAGTCTTATAATATACAAACATTCATAAATTATAAAATTCAAACATTAATATATTACACATTCAAGTTCAAAAATCTTATTTACACAATTATTTTACAATACAAAGTGTTGTTTCAACTTGCTTCACCTTCTTCAGCAGCTTCACCAGCACTAGTTGTTTCTTTATCAGCTTCACTACCAACGCGTGACTCCCCCTGAATGTTAGCTTGCTAACTTGTTGTTGAGGGACCAGCCAGCTCACTATCTTTCTGAGTCGAGGGATCATCATCTTCATCATGTCGGCTTTTCTTAGCCAGCTCGTCTTGTCTGCAGGACTCCTGATAAGCCAATAACTCCCTCTGAGATGGCTTGTCCTGAAATATACTCATAACAAGACGTTTAAGTCTGTCCTGAAATATGTTTAGTCACATTTTCAGACAAGGACAGAACTTGAGTTGCCAAGGCGTTGGTGAGTGCCTCCAATTCTCGAACCCTAGACTCTAAGTTGATAATGCGTTCAGACTCAGTCGTAGGCGTGGAGGATGGAGCAGCAGTAGTGACTGGTGGAGGCGTGGGAGCAGGTGGTTGTAGTTTCTTAGCTATCTCAGTAGCTACATCCGTCAAAAGGCGAGCGGCAACCCTACAACAAGAATGAAGTCAGGATCCTGATCATTTCAGCGTCAGAGGGCGTAGAACTTGATTGAGTAGGAGCTGCAGAGGTTGAAGCTATTTGCTTAGACAGCTTGCAAGGGCGAGGGACAAGCGACTCCTCCTCTTCGTCTTCATCTTCATCTTCTTCAACAAGAATGAAGTCAGGATCCTGATCAGCGGCTTTTCTTTTTAATTTCAGTGCTGGGTCCATAATCAACTTTGAACCTTGACGAATCATGCCGGCTGGAATCCCGGAGACAGACCCAGATGGTCGAGTCTCATCATCATCAGATTCAGAATCAGAAGCAGAAGCAGCTTCTCCATCTCTTCCCGATGGACAAGCATCACCAGATGGCTCAGCAAGTGGAGTCGGTCTAGAAGTACTCGGACCCTCAGCCGAATATTGATCTACATCTCTCAAGATCGGATCAGTGGCATCATCATGTTGTACCAAAACATCTTGCACCAGCTGTGCAACAACTTCATGATCCACCTGTGGCCCAGGTTGGTTTACCTGATCCAAAACCTCCTCAATCAGCTCCTGGGGCACAGGTACAGTTACAGCCACATAACCATCAAGCCAACCGTGATTCGGTGGCGCTACATACTGAGGATCGATTAGAAAACCAAAAAATTCAGTCAACTGGGGCTGCATCTCAAAACGTCGCGAGGTATGCATGAACATTGCATTATAACCTCGAAGCCCAATAGTATCCACATGAATATCTAGTTGAATAACCAGCAAATCAGGGAGATTAGCCCGAACGATCAGCATACAGAATCTCGGATAGATCATAAACTGTGATCTAACACCCCCCAAGATCTGTTGAACAAGTTCCCCGAAAATATAATCTGAAAAACTGTATGGTTTGTTGTAAACCAGTGACAGTACTGCTGATAATAGGGAAGGGCTCAGCTCATCATATCCTCCCTTCTTGGGACCAAAAATAGTGACCAAGACGTGCGATAAGAATCTCCATTCTCCGAACACCAGAGCTTTGAGGAACTGACGTCCTCTCATGGGTCCGACGTATCCCATTCGTGTCAGAGCTCCATCTATAAAATCCGATGGAAACACAATGGGTCCATCTTCTTGCTCAACAGTGCCCAACTGTAAGATGTTACGAAGATCAGTGGGAGAGAAGACGAGAGGGCGATCATTAATCCTCGTTCGAATGACCGGAGGATTTACAACTGTATCATACTCAATATTAGCCCAGAACTGGGATAATAAACCCTGTGACAGTGCAAGCGACTCGGTTATAGCATATCGAATCCTCGACCGTGCCAAAAATGAGAGAATCCGAGCGACACGAGAGGCACCTCGTGCAGTGACGTCCAAGTCCACTAACACGTTGTGATGAGCAGCAAACTGTCTAGCCACATCTGTAATATCAAAATCACACAAATGTCAGACAATTAGTTTAACATATATTGATAAACTTATATAATCTACGACTCGTAATTGAACTATTAAGTTATGAAACTTAATCAACAATTATAGTCGTTAATTATATATATAGTCAATAGGTCTAACAGTTTGTTTAACTTGTTACAAAAAGTCTCAAGTTTGTAAAAATATAAATAACTTATTACGAGAAGTCGTAAGTCTTATATAAAGAGTGTATGGTTTTACGTGTTCACATTTAAGTCGACACGACTAACCATAAAACATTTTAACTTATAACTCTTAATCAGGTAATTAATCTAGAGTTCGTAAATTAAAATTAAAGGTTCAACTCGCAGGTCAACAAGTCAACTCGCAAGGTTCAACTTGCAGGTCAACAAGTCAACTCACAAGGTTCAACTCGCAGGTCAAATTTTCAATTCGCAGAGTTGACCAAAAACACATATTTTAATCCCACAAAATAAACAAGTCTAAAATAAAATTATTTTTCACTTGTATCAGAACGAACGACAATATCATAAAATAAAATAAAATAATAAAAATAAAAATAAGAATAGAAAAATAATATAAAAGCGACAAATATTAATGATAAACATTTGCAACCAGTACCTATAAAAAAATAAACGAAAATAAAAGAAATACAACCTATGAGAGGGCGTTAAAAATTTATCTGCAGTGGGATCATATTAGAAAGAAAAATCGGAACTAATTGTTGATTAAAAAGTCTAAGAAGATTGTTAGTATTCATACCCCATGAAATTCACAATGAGTTACACAAAAAGTACAACTTAACCATTTATCAACTTATATTTATGAAAGTATAACTTGGTTACCTTGTTCCACACAATATAATTCGTTCGTTTACAGTAATGAAGAACGAGTGAGTCATAAGAATGAAACGTTCAATTATCATAGACAGTTCAAGATGATTACCGATATTATGATCCACATAAACAAAGTCTACACTGATTATCAAGCAAACCTTTATTATTGGTATGCATGTTACTTAATGTGATCCAACATATGACATACTGAAGAATCAAGTACAACACATAACACTGTATCTTTTAGATTCAAGGTAGAGGTTACTAAATGATGTTCTGTTCGAAGCATATAACATACCCTTGATTTATTTTAAAATGGACAAACATCAAACCTGTTTTGAAGATACTAGTGGTTCTAGATCTGTACTTAGTACAACAGAAGATCCCTTAGGATAAACAAAACAAGTTTGAGACCATTCGCAGAGTTGATCCCTTAGGATAAACAAAGTCACTAGTAGTTTTGCAAAGAGTCATAATTCTTACTATTTGTCTTGATATATATATTCATAGATCTTTGATAACAGTGTATGGTTAGACTTTCATTCAACAATTAAGACTTATGTCATACGTCATATAGCAGATCACGCTAGATAACATACATAAGAATTATTGCTTATTATATGCTTAGAAATGATAGTAGAATTTGCCTACCAGTATATCATATAATGAAGCTGTCTAGATCTAAAGTTTTCGAAGTAAATTATAATGTGTGGAGAAGGGTATATATAAAGTAAAGATAAGTAAAGTCCTAGTTGTAAAGATGTAAAGTTAATTTAACTAACTGGAACCTACTAACACATCTAACTTAGGACTTTTACTTATTATTATTAAGCTGATTCTTCTAATGTACTATCATTTCCCAGCAGATAAACACTTAACTTTTTTATCGGAGGCGATTCCCCTTAGGTAACAAGCAAATGAATGCCATACATAAGAACCCTATGGAAGACTAATCACTCTGGATTTCTCACTCCATTCAGTTGCACCAATTTCTCAAATCGAGCTCTGTCGAATGCTTTGGTGTATAAGTCTGCTAATTTATCCACAGATGGAACCTTAGCTAACTTTATCAGGTTCTTCTCAGCACAATCTCTAATAAAATGATGACGAATATCAATATGCTTCGTCTTGCTGTGCTTTACAGGGTTGTTGTTAATTGACATGGTGGATTCGTTATCAATCATCATTGGAGTATTGGTCAAATTTAACCCATAATCTCGCAGTTGTTGTTATATCCACAGAATTTTGGGAACAACAGCTGCCAGCAACAACATACTCAGCTTCACATGTAGAAATGGAGACTGAGGTTTGCTTCTTGCACTGCCAAGACACTAGTCTACCTCCTAAGAATTGACATCCACCAGTTGTAGACTTTCTATTCTGATTGCATCCTACATAATCAGAATTAGTGTACGCCACAAAATCTAAGTCTCCATCAGTTAGATACCAAAGTCCCAGCTTAGGCTTCCCTTTGAGGTAACGTAGGATTCGTTTAACGGCTTGCATATGAGACTCTTTAGGAGTAGCTTGATATCTTGCGCAGACACATACTGCTGCAAACATTATATCAGGCCTCGATGCAGTAAGATACATTAGTGATCCAATCATGGCCCTATAAAGAGTAGGATCCACGTCTTTATCACTCGATGTATCCCCAATTCCATGAGCTTCCAGAATGGGAGTGTGATAAATTCTAGCTTCATCCATCTTGAATCGTTCTAATAGTTCATTTGTATACTTAGTTTGATGAATGAAATACCCATCTTTCTTTTGATCAACTTGCAATCCTAAGAAAAATGTCAGTTCTCCCATGGCGGACATCTCAAACTTATTCTTCATGACTTGTTCAAAATCACTACACATCTTTTCGTCAGATGACCCAAAGATGATACCGTCAACATATACTTGAACAAGTAGAAAGTCTCTCTTTTTCCATTTGACAAAGAGTGTACAATCTATTCTTCCTCTTGTAAAACCATTCTCAAGAAGATAACTAGATAGTGTTTCATACCACGCTCTTGGTGCTTGATGTAATCCATATAAAGCCTTATCAAGATGATATACTCTATCTGGATACTTTGGATCAGTAAATCCCGGTGGTTGAGAAACATACACCGTCTCCTTGACTTTGCCATATAAGAAGGCACTCTTAACATCCAGCTGAAAAACTTTCATTTTCTTTGAAGCTGCAAATGCTAAGAATAACCTAATTGCTTCAAGCCTAGCCACAGGTGCAAACACTTCATTGTAGTCAATCCCCTCTTGTATTATCACTAAGAAGCCTGACATGTAGCATTTATCGTCATAGGCTAGATCAATAATCAGATCTCCACCACTTAGATGAGAATGACGCTAATTATCCCACGACATTTTGTAAAGGGTTATTTGGAAGGGGGTTTTGTATATGCGTGAAGGTTTTGAGGGTAAATGGCAGCCTTCGGGAATGTCATTTTACTCGGAGTGTTGCTTGCCCATATTTGGAGGTTTTTGACGAGTAGAGGATTTTGTGATGGTTGATACTTTTCTGCACTTCTTTTATAGATATCTCTTGCAGGGCTCTTTGGTTTTCTTTTTTTTTTTCTTTTTTTTTCTTTTGAAGCTTCTTTGGAGATTCCTCATGACCCATCAAGAGAGGTGACTTTTCACCAAATAGACCCGTCGATTGGCTTGATCTCTTTGAAAATGGATGGGCTGAAATTTTTGGGCAACATTTTCTTGTAATTTGACTTCCGAGTTGCGGTAAAAGGGTTTGATAGGGATGTGTAGGTTATGGGTTGTAAGAATCGAAAGGTTTAGATTCAAAGGGTTTTCTAATTGGATCGTCAACACTAAGAGTAAGTGTTGGAAGGGTTTTTGGCACTAGAATGTCGAGTTCATCTAATTGCACCTATAACACTAAGAGTAATAGTTAGGTTTAGAAGTCATTTTGTTAATTATTGTAATCGTTAACTTAAGTTTTGTATGTGTATTTGGAAGGTTCGTACGAACTTAGACTAGGTACGAACTTAGTAAGTTCGTACGAACTTCGAAGGTGCCTAAGTTTGTACGAAATTAGGTGCCTATATATACACAAGTCCAAAAGTTTTAGAAAAAGAGGTTTTTCACGGTTATAAGTTCGAACTCAGGCTTAGTTCAAATACTCTGTGTTTGTTCGAATGTAAAACTTGTTTACATTCAATAAAGTGATTTTTATACATTTGTTATTACTCGTTTGTTATCGTTTATGTTTATGTAAGGATTCCGCACTCGTATAAACAAGATTACCTCGTAGATCCGAACCTACGGGATCCTAGAATTGGTATCAAAGCCTTCGAATTCGTTCGATTTGGTTCGGGGTAAAGAAACTTTAAGGAAACAAGAGATTACAAAACATTTGGAAGTTAGATTGTTGTTTTTAGCTTCCAAAGTTGTGTATTATCACTTAGTATTCAAGGTATTCAAAGTTGCAGGTTGAAACGAACCCAATTTCAGATCTGAGTTTTTCAACAGCTTTTTGTACCAACTTAGAAAGTACGTTCGAACTTACCTGGAATACAGTTCAAACCTACAGCTGTAAGTTAGCTGTAAGTTCGTACGAACTTAACTCTCACAAGTTCGCCAAAATTTGAATTTAGGCTTACCATTGTTTATCTTTGGTTCAGGAAAATTTAATTTTTACTCCGAAAATTTTCGCGAATTTTTGGAGGGAAATCTGTGTTGTGAGTGAACTTGACTTTAGTTAACTTCACCAAGTTCGTATACTCTCTATTTACGATGTCAAATGTGAACAAGCTGATACAAATGGATCATGAAGTAGGTAATTCTACACCACTAAAGCTTTGAAAGGTGAATATTACTTCTGGTGGAAAGATAGATTTGAATCATTTATGAAATTCAATGACATCAAGATGTGGATCTGTATAAATGAAGGGTATGATGCACCTACTTATGAATTTGAAGGGAAACGTAGGTTTTATTCGTATTCAACGATGAAGGGGGCAGACAAAAGGATGTATGAAGCCGAGAAAAAGGCATTGTCTGCTATCATCAAGTGTCTTCCTGAAGAAATTAAGCATACCTTCAAACGTTACAACTATTCTAGAGAGCTCTGGGTAGCTTTGGAGAAGAGATTTGACGATGATGCACAGATCAAAGAGAGTAGGGCTTACTCATATCAAGGGACGTCTACTAGTGATCAATACTCAGGGAATAGTACACATTCTAGAGCCTTGGTTACTCAAACACATGACAGTTCATATGATTGGAGTACACCTGTTGAAGAGTCTCAAGAATTCGTGAGCACAATTGATGAGGATGATCAAAAGGATGCTAGTGAGAAGAAGACTGAGAGAGAGTTACCTGCTTCAGAGACCAGGGTTATAAGGCTAAAGTCTACTAATACTATGAGTACAAAGGAATTCATTCCATATATGGCCAACATGGATGCTGAGAAGCAGAAGGTTATTCTAAACTTAGATTATGTAATTAATGTTTGTGTTTTATGTTCTAACTTTGCAGAGCAGGCTGAGAGTTTAATAGAGTCATCACAAACCCTGACAACTCAGTTAAATGCTTTAAAAGAAGAAACCACAATTTTAAAACTGAGAAACTCTGAGTTAGTTAATAAAGCTAAATCTGATAAAGAGGATTTAAAAGTTTTAAAAGACAAAGTGAACGAGCAGAGTCAAATAATTGACTTAGCTCGTGAGCATTTTTGGATTTAACTAAACAGTCTTCAAATAAAGAAAAAGAACTCGCAGACGCTAAGGTTAGAATTGTTGATCTTAATAGGAAAATTGAACTAAAAAGATTTTCAGTTGAAACCTTAGATAGTCTATTAAATGTACAAGAAGCTGACTCTACTACACGACCAGCAGTCTCTCAGATGGTAGACATCACCGAGTCGACCAAGTCAGAGAGAGCTGAGTGAGGGACCAATGAAGAGTCAAACACGAAAATTGAGTTTGTTAGACCTTAAATAGAAGATTTTAAGGATAAAAATGAAAAAGGTAAACAAACCGAATCAGACACCAAACGAATCTCAAGGCTCTTAAGAAAGCCTGGGAGAGGCGTTCGTGCTTCACGTGACATCAAAATGGACATATAGCAAGTGTGTGTCCATATAAGAAATCAAAAGTTTCAACACTTGATAGTCCAAGGAGCACTTCTCCTGAAACAGGAAGCTCAAGTGGAAAATCAATTCGATCAAAACCTTCAACACGTTTTAACAACCCCCACAAAAGTTTTTCTAACCAGGGTAGTAGTAATAAGAATTTTCATAATTCGAATTATAACTATAAATCTAGGGTTAGATATTCTTCAAACCAAAGGCCAGTCAATCAGAGACTTTTCCAAAAGTCTCCGGCAAGAAGGTCTAGTGGTAGCTCCTCCCATTCCCCAACAAGTGAGAATTCCAGAGTATCCAAGTCACCTGAAAGGCGAGATGGATATATGAAGGAATTTACATTTGTTGATGAGAATGGTCGACCCAAGTCCGTGGTGGCTTGGGTCCCCCTTAATAACTAATGTTTTTATCTAATGTGCAGGAACACGAGGCTACAAGTTCAGTAGAAGACGTAGCGACTGAGGGGGAGATAAGATCAAATACGGGATGATAATCTAGTTGATTTTTATGGTAACACTTTTGATAATTCAAGTTTTGAGTTGTTAGTCCACATCGCTGGAATGACAAATCATGAGTAACATATCTCCCTTAAGAACTTTTATCTATCTTTATTTCTTAGTATTTTTAATTAGTTTGGAAAAACTATAAAAGTATGAGTGTCACTGTAATGACGCGAAGAAATGACGAAAACATTACCCATGCCTAGAACATTATTATATGTGTGGCTTTTAGATGTAGTACATACACAGTAAAAAGTACTTTAAATATAAACGTAACTAATAGCTTCATCATACGATGTGTTGCTAGGCATACGACATAACCGTTTTCAAGTACTTAATCTATATTAAATAATACGATTTTTCTGTGAAATCTTTATTTTGATGTATGACTTAAGTCTTAATTCTTAGGAGATAGATTGTACCTGAATACATGCTATTGGATAAATATAAACCAATTCATCTGGGGGGTTTACTGACTGTTTCTTTTGCTACATCTTGAAACATGTTGACCTAGACTCAGTCAGTGTATCCTAAAAATAGAGCAAACTCGACCAAGAAACAAGAATACCGTTTTCAAGGTCTCTAATCAAACTATGTCGCTCTATTGTACGAAAGTACAGA
Source organism: Logfia minima (assembly GCA_963921325.1). NCBI lineage: Eukaryota > Viridiplantae > Streptophyta > Magnoliopsida > Asterales > Asteraceae > Logfia > Logfia minima. Next base: position 13,112,607 of record OY992766.1, read on the forward strand.
CATGTCACCTCTAGTTTGATTTTAGATTTGTTTGTCTCTAACCATAGTCTCATCCAGTCTCTTCACATGTACACGAGTACATTGCTCTTAATATAAAGGACTTGACTTTAAAGATGAAATTAAATTAAAAACATCTGATAAATAAAATTATGGACTTTCTTGATTCTAAGGGTATATCAAATGTGAGATACATAGTTAATCGTGAACAATAACAAAATGTGTACTTGAAAATTCTGAGTGTTGATTTCTTAAGTGGACAACAATACCAATAATCGTCGTGAACTATAAATTACATACATAATAACTAAGGAATACAATAATTCCTACTGTGAAGAGTCTACATTATGGCTAATATGATATTTGTAACAGTGAATCTCACAAAAAGAATGTACTTTTTAATATGAATAATTTCATATTTGTTTGTTTATTTTTAGTTATTTTTCATTTTAATTTGTACAAATTTAAGTTCTTACAAAATGGGGAGATAATTAATTTTGATTGTTTTACTCTACGATTGGAGAAACAACTAGAAAGAGATTTGTTCAAAGTCTAGGTATGACAAAGTATTGTAGCTAGAAGATCAAAATTCGAGGAGGATATTGGGGTTTGCGTGTAAACAGACCGAGAGTGTTAATAAAAGTGACGATGAAGATGATATTCCATAGTTGGATGAATCTAGATCTAATAAAACTTGGATCTCACTTAGGGTCTCGTTTTCATATGGACAAAAGGCAAATATAAGTTGAATGAAGACGATGATTATACATTGATGTTGATTCTGATAATGATAACTCGTTATTCACTAGAAGGTCCAACAAAAAGACAGTCTAGTGGGGTTGTCATTAGTAAGCCGAATGCCCAATCCACAACCACCACCACACCCACAATCACAACAACAATTCCAACCGCACCTATTACAATTATTTCACCACAGTTTCGGCGAAGATAAATCCCTTGTTGAAGAGCGCGGCAGCTCAGGGGAGAAGCCTGTGTTGATGCATCTTAGTGTGTCTGTCAGTTGGTCAAGTCTGTAATGTGTTTGTTAATGTAATTGAGTTAGTTAGAATTATATTTTCTGTGTTATGCGACACAAGCCTTGTGTCGCATTAGGTGTGTCTGCGACGTAGTGTTTATGTCGCTAATGTCGGCCAGTTTTAGTATAAATACTTCAAATTACTTTGTAATTGTAGAGACTTTTTGAGGGACTTTTACACACTTATTCTCTGCTTTTGGCTGTTGTATTTTCTATAGAATATTTGATAAAGAAATATAAAGTATTATTATTGATTGGTTCTTCATTGTTTTAAGCTTTATATTATATTCGTGTGATTATCTCCATTGAGCGATTTGATTAAAAGATCATCCTAAGGGATCTACAATTGGTATCAAAGCCATTAAATCATTGATTTTGGTGGTATCAAATCGTTTAGGTAAGTTTTTAATACATATTTTGAATAGTTAACATCTATTTTGGTGTTTAATTCTCATTCTTGGTATTTTGGAGTTGAAAATTGGAGTTTTTAAGCCTAAAATTCGAAGCTTTCACGAAGTTTTTCGTTAAAAATCATTAGGTTTCAAAAATTTTCGATTTTGAGGTTTTTGGGGTCTGACAGCGCCGTTTTGCGACATAAGGTTGCGACACAATATAGTGTCGCTATAGGGTTTTTGCGACCTTAATTTTTGCAACCTCAAATTTTTGCGACACAACGTTGCGACATAAGTTTGCGACACAAATACCTCTTGCGACATAACCTTAGTGTCGCTACTAGTTAAAAAAAAAAGGCGGGAAAATTCAACAATTATCAAAATTTGAATTTGAGCTTCCCATTGACTAATTCTAGTTTGAGAAAATTTTCATTTTACTCGGGCGAAATTCAAAAAATTTGGAGGGAAAATGTACTCGCAATATCCAAGGTATTTGAAGGCTTTGTTCTATAACGACTATGCTAGCTGGCAGGAGAAGTTTAAAGAATATATTGAATACATTGATTCAGATTTGTGGACTTCTATTACTGAGAAATATGAGAGACCAACTCTCATTAGTCAAATGTCAATCGCAGAACAAAAAGCTTTTGACAACGACAAGACAGCACGTGAAGAGATTATCATGTGTGTACCAAATGATGTGGCACAAGATATTCCACTTTACAAATATAAAGATACATCTTATGAATTGTGGAGATCACTTGAAGAGAGCTATAGAGGAAATGATAAACAGCAAATTCAAAAAGATACAAGCGTTGAATTGCATGATTTGAGAGTTAAAGTTTCAAATCAACAAAATGAAATCAAGAGTCACAAAAATGAAATCAATTTGCTACGCAAAGAAAAGGCTATAGCTCAAAGTGAAACTTTAGATTATCAACGCAAGCTCTCAAATTTTGAAGCATCTTCCTTGAGATTGGATCAACTGATTCATTCTCAAAAAAAGGATACGAAATCCAAAGCTGGTATCGGATATACATCAATACCGGTCAAGGATGAGTTTGTTGAAATTGTTCATGAAGTAGAAGAATGTGATGTACCAACACAACAGATTAACAAATCTGATGTTAAGCCTGAAAATCACATCATTACTAATGAGTATATTGTGGATTCTAAACAAGGGAAATCTAAACGCGATGCAAGAAGTGATATGTTGAATAAATATTCAGACAAAGGGATAAATGAGAAGTTGATAAAGAAGGAAGAAGAGATTAAAGCTTACCAACTTCAAATACTGTACATGGAAACTGAACGTGAAGAAATGCGTTCAAAATTGTTGAACTTGAAAAGCGAATTTTAAAAATTTGAGCATCTAACCAAACCTCAACTCTCTCACTCACCTGAACAACAAGTCAAGGTGACTAAGAAGATTTACCCGACTAAATCTTCCAAACCATGTCCAAAAGTGGTTTGTGCGAAAAAGATTTCACAGTTTACTAATTATTCTTTGCAAAAGAATAAGAAGTATTTTGAGAAATCACAATCAACTAGAGTATTTGATCATCAAAAGGTTGATTGTTGTGATTCCATAGACTTTCAACGAACTAAAAGATTGGTTTCAAGATCTGAAAAGCCAACAAATATATTGAAACCGACACAATCGAAATCTGGTGAAACGAGATCTTTTGTATATTCAAGAAAGCAAATGCTTGATCTTGCACCATCTCGTCGTATGGTGATGACAATGCAAAGAGATTTTGTTCCTTTCTCCCCAAGAATAGTTCTACCAACAATGGTTCCACGAAAAGTTATTAAATATGAAACATCACGTTTCAATTTCAGATGGAACTCAATGTCTTTGGATTATATCGATGCCACTTACAAATGGCTTTCGAAAAAGAAGAGTCCTATTGGCAGCGTGCTCAAATGGGTTCCTAAAGTTGTTGCTTGAAGAAAAGACAACTATTGATTCTGCTGTTCAGGGGGGGTAATTATTAAATTTTGGTGAACAGTCAGATTCTTGATTCTTGAGGAAATTGTTTGATAATCCAATTCACTTTAACGAAAGAAATGTTGTGAATAAGAAGATTGCATTTCAATTTTAGCGGATTGTCAACGTTTGTGTAACACATGGAATACATGCTGGCAGTGTATTTCCTTCAGGCTGGATTTGATTGAAGATTTTGAAGACCAAGCTGAAGACACGGGGGAATTTGTTGATGCATCTTAGTGTGTCTGTCAGTTGATCAAGTCTGTAATGTGTTTGTTAATGTAATTGAGTTAGTTAGAATTACATTTTCTGTGTTATGCGACACAAGCCTTGTGTCGCATTAGGTGTGTCTGCGACATAGTGTTATGTCGCATAGTGTCTTAGCGACATAATGCTTATGTCGCTAATGTCGGCCAGTTTTAGTATAAATACTTCAAATTACTTCGTAATTGTAGAGACTTTTTGAGGGACTTTTACACACTTATTCTCTGCTTTTGGCTGCTGTATTTTCTTTAGAATATTTGATAAAGAAATATAAAGTATTATTATTGATTGGTTCTTCATTGTTTTAAGCTTTATATTCTATTCGTGTGATTATCTCCATTGAGCGATTTGATTAAAAGATCATCCTAAGGGATCTACAGCCTGGCAGGTGGAGAAGACTGGTTATAAAGAGGATGCGTTGAGCTGCCTAGCAGTAAACCAATTTGAGCTGCCTAACTCTTCAACTGGAAGACTTGGTAAGCTTGAACAGGTTAAGGGGGAGTCTAGTCAATCTAACAGAGACAGATACCATTGAACTGACGAGTTTAATAGTGATAAGTATGAGTTAGAGGATACCTAGAGAAGTTTAGTTTAGAAAATGATGAAATGTCTGAAGGTGAATCGTAGTGATAGACCTAGAAGAGTTCAGATCTAAAAAAGATGAAATTCCTAAGGGTAAGTCGGAAGCTACAAGAGTTGTTGAGGGGGTATAACATGATCTGTTGAAGCTTCATGATGCTACATAGATAGTTAGAGACATGAAGATTGAAGATGTCAGAGGTTAGTGAAGACTTTGTGGAAAAGGTGTTCTATGCAGGAAGACAAAAGAGCTAAAAAGAATCAAGATCGAAGACAACTCGGGTGACAACATCTCAGGTGAAACCAGAGCTATTGTCAAGGGGGAGTCTGTTGGTAAATCGAAACTAGAGTTATTGTCAACGGGGAGTCTGTTGGTGCATATTGTGTGACAACACCTTCTAGTTTGTAATAAACTAGGTTTAGAAGTCATTTTGTTAATTATTTTAATCGTTAACTTAAGTTTTGTATGTGTATTTGGTAGGTTCGTATGAAGCTTTCTGAGTTCGTACGAATCAGTTCTTGAAAACTCAGATCTGAGAAAATTCCAGATCTAGTTTGTTTCAACCGATAAAATTAAATAACTCTTGCACAATACGAAACACTAACACCAATGGAAGCCAAAAGTACAAATTATATCTTCCAAAACACTTGCACACTTGTTTACTTTGCGTTTTCTAATCCTGAACCAAACAAGAAACTTGTAAAATAGGTTCGTACGAACTTAGAAGGTGCCTAAGTTTGTACGAACTTAGGTGCCTATATATACATAAGTCCGAAAGTTTTAGAAAAAGAGGTTTTTCAGGGTTGTAAGTTCGAACTCAGGCTTAGTTCGAATACTCTGTGTTTGTTCGAATGTAATACTTGTTTACATTCAATAAATTGATTTTTATACATTTGTTATTACTCGTTTGTTATCGTTTATGTTTATGTGAGGATTCCGCACTCGTATAAACAAGATTACCTCGTAGATCCGAACCTACAGGATCCTAGATTTAACGATTGGTATCAGAGCTTGTGTGATTAAAGATTTGAAGATTATCATCAAGAAAGCATCAAAGAAAAAATCAACAATTCATATGAAAAGTCAACTGGTCGTGATTTTCGAATCAAATTCACATATTTGATTGAATTTTGGAGAAATTAATCCGATACGATTGAAGATTATTGATTAAGGAACAAGAATCGAGCAGTAATTTCTAAAAATTCATTCAAGAATGCATCGAATTGATCAAAATTGTTGGGATATGTTTTGTGACAACAGATCTAGCTTGTAATATGATTGGTGTAATTATTATCAAGTTTGTACATTGGTTTAGATTTGTAAATATAAGATATTAGTTTCTTATTATTATTTGTTAAATATAATAATATTAGTCAAGTAACGAATACAAACTAAAGTCTGAATTGCAAATTGAGAACTCAAGTCGCAAGTCATAAGACTTGCGAGATGAGATCTCAATTCGCAGCCAAATTCAAGTCGCAAGTCATAGTCCTGCGAGATGAAATCTGGATTCGCAGAATTTATGTATTGCGAGATGAGATTCTGGGCTCGCAACCCTTGTGGACTCGCAAGGCCCATGGCCTGCGAGTTGAGTCAACTCGCAAGGCCCATAGCCTGCAAGTTGAATCAGATATAAATAGAAATGATTAGATCTTTTCTAGGGATCCGTGCATTCCATCATTATCAGAGCATATTTATTGTTTTATGTGCCAGAGTGTATTAAATACATTAAAAGGCTAGGTTTTGAAGGTTTAACATTAGTTAATATCAAAACAAAGCCTTTGTGTTAATAGAAGAGTTATATAAGCTTTAATCAAACGTATTGAGGGATTCCGCACCTCAATACTTTAGATAACATCGTTATCGAACCAAGATCTAGTGACTTACAATTGGTATCAGAGCTTTCGGGCTAAGATATTGTGGTTTCAAGATTTTAGTTTATATAGCTAGTAATCTCTGGACATTTTTAGGTTTGTTTACAATCGAAATCTGCTGATTTAATCGTGAAAATACCAAAAAAAATTCAGTTCTCAGATTTCATAGTCGTTTTGCGAGTTGAGATTAGGGTTTTAGCTGTTATATGCGAGTTGAGATTTCTTGCGAGTTGAAGTCACTTGCGAGTTGAGATTTCTTGCGAGTTGAAGTCACTTGCGAGTTGAGATTTCTTACTAGTTGAAGTCACTTGCGAGTTGAGATTTCTTGCGAGTTGAAGTCACTTGCAAGTTGAGATAACTTGCGAGTTGAAGTCATTTGCTAGATGAGATAACCTGCAAACTGAGTTGAATCCCTGAGAGCTGAGTACCTGCGAACTGAACATTCTAAATTTTGTGATTTGATAATTTTTGAGATTTGCAAAGATGTCTGACTTGAGTAGAATGATTGAGATGGACCACGAGATTGGAAAATCTAATGTTCCACCTAAATTGCTTCGACTTGAGGATTACTATGGATGGAAGGACAGGTTTGAATCATACTGCAGATTCGATGACTTGACAATCTGGCTATGTATCAAAATGGATACGCTGCACCTACTGCTGTTGTTGAGAATGCTACTGGGGTTGTACCCTATCACAGGATGACTGATAACCAGAAAAAAGATTTTACAATTGAAAATAAGGCACATTCTTAAATTAAGATGAGTCTTCCTAAGGAAATCAATCATCAGCTGAAGTCTTTTCATATTGCTAAAGAGCTCTGGGAAGCTCTTGAGAAAAGATGTGAGGGTAGTCCACAAGTTAAGGTTGGCAAGAAAAACCTTCTGAAAAAGCAGTTTACCGTGTTTAAAGCTTTTAGAGAAGAGCATCTTGAAGCTTATACCACTAGATACTACCACTTACTGAGTGAGCTAGATGACCATGAGATTTTCTATTCTGATGAGGAGAAAACCGACAAGTTTATTGAGGGTTTACCTTCCAAATGGGAAATGTATGGAATTATGCTCAAGGACAATGATGAGCGGTATGCTAAAATGACTCTGGAGCAAGCTATAGATAAGCTCAGAGGTTATGATTTCTCTAAGAAAACAAGAGATACAGATTATGATCAACTACAGAATCCAGGATTATATCATGGAAAGTCTGTTATCTCAAATGTTTCATCCAGTTTGACCACTGCTCTATTTGTTGGTGAAACTGATGAACATGGTGAAATGGTAACCGAGGATTTGTGCTTTATCGCTTCATTTGGAAATCAAACAAAAGGGAAAACTACTGAGAAGTCACCTCAAGAGCATCACAAGATGCCAATGAGTGTAAAATCTGCGGAAAAGCAACTGTCTGTTCTTGCTTCTTTTGTTGCTTCCTATGAGAACTATATTCAGGGGAAGATCAATGATCCAGCTGCATTTGATGAGCAAGCTCTTATGGCTGAAATAGATGATCAAGAGAAAACTGATGAATCTACATCCTATATGCCAACTGATGTGGAATTTCAAGTTAAGGTGCCGGAGAGTGAAGTCAAAGCAAGTGATGAAGATGTGCTATACATCGACTCAACTGAAGATATGAGTCCAGATGAGTTTGTCGCACATATGGCTGAGGTTCAAATGGACAAGAAAAGAGTATGTCTTAACATTCTTATTCTTGTTGATGTCTGTTATTTAGTTAATAATTTGCAATCTCAGGTTAGTGTATTTGCAGAATCTCATAAAACCTTGACATCTGATCTTGAAATAGCTAAAAGTGATGTACGTAGGTTAAGTGAGGATAAGCTAGCATTAAAAGAAAAGATTTAACTTGATGCTTCTGATAGAACCAGTCTAAGTGACATCATAAATGAGCAATGTGTTAAAATAGATGGGTTATATTTGAACTTGAATGAGTTAAATCAAAATATTGCTAGTAAAGATAAGGAGTTATCTGAGTCTAAAATGAAGTTGGTTGAGTTAAATCGTAAGCTTGAAAGTTATAGGACATCTTCCTTAACTTTAGATCATATTATTAGCTCACAACGTAGTGTAAAGGATGTGACTGGTTTAGGTTATACTGATGTACCCCCATCTTTTAATTCAAATTACACTACTACTTCTGTTGACTTAGAAATGACTGATGTGAATCCTAAACCTGAGGAATTGATGACTAAAGAGTCTGAACTATCTGAAACACAGAAGGATGTTGTTAAAGACCCATCATCTGACATTAGTAAGAACAAATCATTCCCTAAAGTACATTTTGTCTCGAGTGGAATGATAGTTGATACTGATGTAAATGATGAGGTGATTAAGGAACAAAAAGATTCACCTTTAGTGGTTTCGGATCAGACTAAGAAAGAGAGTGCAAAAGTGGTTAAGTCGCATAAGCAGATGTCTTGCTTCAAATGTCGACAAAGAGGTCACGTATCTTCTTGTTGTCCTAATAAGAAGAAGGAAGCATCACATAAGCCTGTGAACAATGATAAAACATCGAATATCTCTAGTTCGAATATAGACAGGTTAGATACCAAACCGGGATTAGGTATCAAACCTGTAAATATTCTTAAAAGAGATGCTTCTCACAGTGTCTCTCCACCTAAACCTAAACGACCTGAACACTTTATTAAAGATCAATTACCGTCGAGGTTTATGACCCCTAGAAGAAACCATAGTCATTATGAGAATGGTTCTACTTCACGTACACATGGGATTAATTATGGATATAACTATAATCGTAATCAATGACAAAAATCCCAAGGTTGTGCGTCGGGGAGGGTTGGATCTCATTCATCTCATAGACCCAAGACCACTGATCATCAACAAGCTCATACTACTTCGACAGTGACCAAAGCTCTTAATGGGAAGGATGGTTACTTTAAAGAGTTAAAGTTTGTAGATGATAAGGGACAAACCAAGACCGTAATGGTTTGGGTCCCTCTTGAGAACTAATTGTGTACAACTTGTTTGTGCAGGAGCAGACTGTGAGCAATGACAATTGGTGGTACGTTGAAAGTGGCTGTTCTAAGCACATGACAGGAACTCGAAGTTTATTGAAAGACTTCAAAGGAGGTTTGAAACAGGGAGTACATTTCGCTGGTGATAAAGGAGGAGTGATTACTGGGAAAGGAAAAGTCTCGAATGGAACTTTAACTCTAGAGGATGTGAATTATGTTGAAGAACTGACGCACAACCTAGTGAGTGTTTCCCAAGTCTGCGATAAAGGTCACCCTGTACACTTCAATGAGACAGAGGCCTTAGTCCTGAAACCGGGTTTTATTATTCCCGAAAAATGGATATTGATGAGGGCTCCAAGGAAGAAGGACATTTATGCTATCAACATGAGTGCTCCTATTACTTCAATGGAGTCTACATGTCTTTTATCCAAGGCTTCAGAATCAGACTCACTCTTATGGCATAGGAAAATGGCACATCTAAACTTTCGAAAAATGAACTATATAACCAAAAATGGGTTAGTTCTGGGTGTACCACAGAAGAGTTTTGCATTTGAAGACAAGTGTGTACCTTGTATGAAAGGAAAGCAGCATAAAAAACCACACAAATCTAAAACTGTAAATTCTATTTCCTCGCCTTTTGAGTTGCTACATATGGATCTCTTTGGCCCAATAAGCAAGAGAAGCATAGGTGGCAAATGGTACTGTTTAGTTGTCACATATGACTTTTCTAGATTCTCTTGGGTGTTCTTTTTGGGATCTAAGGATGAAACACCTGGTATTCTTATGGAGTTCTTAGATCTAATTGAGAATATCTATGGAACAAGAGTTAAGAAAATTCGTAGTGACAATGGAACAGAGTTCAAGAATTCAACGTTTAATATCTATTGCTTAAGCAAAGGGATACAACATCAATTCAGTGCACCTTATGAACCTCAACAAAATGGTGTTGCTGAAAGGAAAAACAGAACGTTGATTGAAGGAGCTAGAACAATGCTTACAGATTCAAAGCTTCCGGTCATCTTTTAGGCAGAAGCAGTGAATACTGCATGTCATGTTCTAAATAGAGTTCTTACGGTTAAAAAGCAAAACAAGACGTGTTATGAGCTTTTAAACAATAAGAAACCAAACTTAAAAGGGTTTGAACCCTTTGGAGTTTCATGCACTTTATTGAAGACTAGCCATCAACCTAAATTTGGTGAGAAGGCTGACGAAGGATACTTCCTAGGTTATATGCCTAACTCACCAAACAAACGTGTCTTTAATAAATCTACGGGACGTGTGGAAATAGTTTATAACATTGAAATTACGAGCTACACACATGACTTGCATAATGGATTAGATTGGCAATTTGATTATTCTGATCTCTTCAAGTCTTTTAAAGTCCCTATCAGTGACTATGTCAGTAATTCAGAGATTCCCAAGCATTTATTGTCTGGAGATGAAGATCTTACTTCTTCTCCAACGTTGAATGTTCAAACGTCTGGAATTAGGACTATTGTTGATTCTGATGAAGTTTCAACTATTGAGTCACAACTACCTCTAGTTGATACACCTCAAGAGAATGAAGATCCTGAAATTGTTTCTCAAAGGATTGTGGATGATATTCTTACTCCTCTGAGACAATTAAGGACATCTACTACTGATGATGACCTACTTCCACTGGAGGAAATCGGTACTAACTTACAAAATGATGTACCAGTTGAACTTTTATCTGCAACGAGATTGAATAGGAATCATCCGATTGAGAATATCATCGGTGATCCACACTCTCCTGTTCAAACTCGGAATCAATCGAAAGATAGTACATCCACTCACTCAAGCTTGTATGCTGAAATGAAAGAGACAGGGATTACGAATCTATGTCTATATTCATGCTTTATCTCACAAATTGAGCCTAAAAATGTGCAAATGGCACTAAAAGAAAGCTCGTGGGTAGAAGCCATGCAGGATGAACTGTCTCAGTTTTCCAAATTTCAAGTATGGGAATTGGTTGATTTACCTGCAGGTGAATATCTAATTGGAACTAGATGGGTATTTAAATGCAAGAGAGACGATCGGGGAATCGTTACCGCAATAAAGCCCATTTAGTGGTTCAAGGGTTTAATAAAGAAGAAGGAATTGATTACACGGAAGTGTTTGCACCAGTGGCTAGGCTTGAAGCAATTAGGTTATTCTTAGCACTTGCATCCTTCAAAGGAATGAAAGTGTTTCAATTAGATGTTAAGAGTGCCTTTTTGTATGGAAAAGTCAAAGAACTAGTGTATGTTTCACAACCACCAGGATTTACTAATCCTGAGTATCCAGGTAGAGTATATCGTTTGGATAAGGCCTTATATGGGTTACATCAAGCTCCAAGGGCGTGGTATGAGACATTATCAACTCATCTTCTTGAGAATGGTTTTACACGAGGTGCAATTGATAGTACACTGTTCGTAAAATGGAAGAAAAAGGACTTTCTACTTGTTCAAGTATATGTTGATGACATTATCTTTGGGTCATCTGACGAAAAGATGTGTCAAGATTTTGAACAAGTTATGAAAAGCAAGTTTGAGATGTCTGCTATGGGAGAGTTGAACTTTTTCTTAGGGTTACAAGTTGACCAAAAGAAAGATGGATTCTTTATTCATCAATCAAAATATACACATGAGTTGTTAGAACGATTTAAGATGGATGAATCTCATATCTACAAAACTCCTATTCCAGAAAATCATGGACTTAGTCCCGATACATCGAGTGATCAGGATGTGGATCCTACTCTATATAGAGCCATGATTGGATCACTAATGTATTTGACGGCATCTAGACCTGATATTATGTTTGTTGTGTGTATTTGCGCAAAATATCAGGCTAATCCGAAAGAGTCTCATATGCAAGCTGTAAAACGAATCTTTTGTTACCTCAAAGGGAAACCAAAGCTGGGACTATGGTATCCAATTGAAGGAGCCTTTGATTTCATTACTTATACTGATTCGGATTATGGTGGATGCAATCAGAATAGAAAGTCTACCACAGGAGGATGTCAATTTTTAGGCGGTAGACTTGTATCTTGGCAATGCAAGAAGCAAAGCTCAGTAGCCATTTCTACATGTGAAGCTGAATATGTTGCTGCTGGCAGTTGCTGTTCTCAAGTGTTGTGGATTCAACAGCAACTACGAGATTATGGGTTGAATTTTACCAACACTACTATGATGATTGATAATGAATCAACGATCTCTATAACCAATAATCTGGTTAAGCACAGTAAGACTAAACACATTGACATTCGTCATCATTTTATTAGAGACTGTGCTGAGAAGAACCTGATAAGGTTAGCTAAGGTTCCATCTGTGGATAACTTAGCAGACCTCTACACCAAGGCATTCGACAGAGCTCGATTTGACACTTTGGTACAATTGAATGGAATGAGAAATCTAGAATGATTAGTCTTCCACAGGGTTCTTATGTAATTGTTAGTAGTTATTTGTTTCTATTTGTTCTTATGTAATAGATAGCTGCTACTTTATAGGCGGAGTAGGCGTATGGCATTCATTTGCTTGTTACCTGAGGGGAATCGCCTCTGATAAAAATGTTAAGTTTTTATCTGCTGGGAAATGATAGTACATTAGAAGAATAAGCTTCATAGTAATAAGTAAAAGTCTTAAGTTAGATGTGTTAGTAGATTCTAGTAAGTTACACTAACTTTACATCTTTACAACCAGGCTTTTACTTATCTTTATTTGAGTATACACCTCACTCCACATGTTACTATTTGCTTTGAGAGAATAAATCTAGACAGCTTCACTATATGATGTACTGGTAGCAAATTCTGCTATGATTCCTGAGCATCTAATAAGTAATAATTGTCATGTGTGTTATCTCGTGTGATCTGCTATATGATGTATGACATAAGTGTTAATTGATGCATTATAGTCTAACCATACACTGTTATCAAAGTTCTATAAATATATGTCAAGACAAATAGTAAGAATTATGACTATTAGCAAAACTACTGGTGACTCTGTTGTACTAAGTACAGATCTGAAACTTTTAGTTTTGCCAATGGTCTCAAACTTGTTTTGTTTATACTAAGGGATCTTCTGTTGTACTAAGTACAGATCTAGAACCACTAGTATCTTCAAAACATGTTTGATGTTTGTCAATTTTAAAATAACTCAAGGGTATGTTATATGTTTCGAAAAGAACATCATTTAGTAACCTCTACCTTGAATGTGAAAGATACAGTGTTATGTGTTCTACTTGATTTCTCAGTATAGCATATTTTGGATCACATTAGGTAATATGCATACCCACAATAAAGGTTTGCTTGGAAATCAATGTAGGCTTTGTTTATGTGGATCATAATATCGGTAATCATCTTGCACTGTCTATGATAATTGAACGTTTCATTTTGATGAAACATGTTATATTTTATGGAGCAAGGTAACCAAGTTATACTTTCGTAAATATAAGTTGACAAATGGTTAAGTTGTAAGTTTTCTGTAACTTATTTTGAATTTCATGAGGTATGTATACTAACAATCTTATTAGATTTTTTAATCATCAATTGGTTCCGCTCTTTCTTTCTAATATGATCCCTCTGCAGATAAATTTATAACGCCCTCTCATTTTTTAATTTTAATTCTAATTTCAATTTTATTTTTATTTCTAGTGATACTTTATTTTATGATCTAATTCGTTAGTATTATCTTCTTGTTACATCACAAGTGAAAAATAATCATATTTTGGACTTGTACGTATTATTTGGGCTTAATATTATACTAAAAAAAAAAAGAAAAATGAGTCTGGTCAAACCTGCGAACTGACTTTTTGACTTGCGAATTGACTCTGGCCTGCGAGTTGAGCAAAACCTGCGAGCCGAGTCAACCAAGTATATATACTTGCAAGTTCACAAGTCAAACCCACACAGAACTGCGAACTGACTCTTTTTCTTTTGCAAACTCACTTTTGCGAACCGAGACTTCATTTTGCAATTTCTTCGAAATTTTTACTTCGCAAACGACAATTTCACCTCATCTTGCGTAATCACTTTTACTTGCTGAACATTTTGAGGTATAAATAAAGCAATTTCACCGTATAATTAACTCATAATCGACATTTTTATATAAATGAGGGTTTTGTTTTAAAACTTATACAAATCACTACAATATAATGCTCAAACTAACATGAAAACCTTAGGGTTTATGTTAATTGGAGTGTGTTATACACAATGTCATACCTCGATTGTTTTAAAACTTGCTGAAATTACGATTGAAATGTGACATCATACTTACAGTTCATCTTGCGAGTTGAGTTTAAAACTCAATTCGCAGACCTGTCTTGCGAGTTGACTTGCGAGTTGAAACTTGCGAGTTGATTTGTTGACTCTTGCGAGTTGACTTGTTGACGCTTGCGAGTTGACTTGCTGACTTGCGAGTTGAACCTGCGAGTTGACTTGTTGACCTGCGAGTTGACCTGCTTGCGAGTTGACTTGTAGACTTGTTGACTTGTTCTGCGAGATGAATGCTTTTGCGAATTGAATTGCGAGTTGACCACTTTATTTTAATTTACGAACTCTAGATTTATTATTGAATGTAGAGTTATAAGTTAATCTGTTATATGGTTCGTCGTGTCGACTTAAATGTGAACAGGTAAAATCATAAACTCTTTATATAAGACTTACGACTTCCTATAATAAGTTATATAGTTAAACTTGAGACTTTTTGTAACAGGTTAAGCAAGCGGTTCGACTTATGATTATATATATATAATTAACGACTATAATTGTTAATTAAGTTTCCCAACTTAATAGTTCAATTACGAGTCGTAGATTATATAAGTTTATCAATATATGTTAAACTAATTGTCTGACATTTGTGTGATTTTTTTATTACAGATATGGCTAGACAATTTGCAGCTCATCACAACGTGCTTGTGGACTTAGACGTCACCGCACGAGGTGTTGCACGTGTGGCTCGGATTCTTACGTTTCTGGCTCGTTCAAGGATACAATATGCCCTCACTGAGTCACTGGCCTTATCACAAGACCTATTAACCCAATTCTGGGCTAACATTCAGTATGATACCATTGTGAATCCTCCAGTGATTCGGACACGGGTTAATAATCGCCCTGTTGTATTTTCTCCTACTGATCTTCACAACATTCTACGGTTGGGCACCATTGAACAATCTACATTATGGCTAATATGATCTTCGTAACAGTGAATCTCACAAAAAGAATGGACTTTTTAATATGAATAATTTCATATTTGTTTGTTTATTTTTAGTTATTTTTCATTTTAATTTGTACAAATTTAAGTTCTTACAAAATGGGGAGATGCACAATTTACAAAAATCCAATAGAAGGATATCACATTTTATAATCCAAGGATATTACATTTTATAATCCAATAGAAGGATTAGGTTTTGAAAATCCTTGATATTTACAAAAATCTATTTCTAAAGTACCTACCTTGTATAACTACGGTAACATGGGAAGTATTTTAAAAATGTTCTTTGTAAAAACAACTAATGAGGAAGAAGTGATTGAGAACTTCAAAAGAGAAAAAGCAAAAAATGCACAATTTTCGTTTAATTATACACAATTAAACGAAAGTTATGGTACATGGAAAATTCTTCTTTCGGAAGATTATTTTCCAAGTTGTTCAACACCAGTTATTAATCAAGATGAAGTTATGGAACAAGTGGGTAAAACAAAACTTTATATTCCAAATTTAATTTTGGAAAAAAATAATTTGATCTTGAAAAACAAATAACCACTCTACAACTAAATTTTGATCAAGAACGAACAACTCTTTTGCAAACTATTGAACAACTCAAAAGTACTTCATATTCATCTAGTTCAGCATTATTATCAAAATCTACCCATGAACTTGAATTTGAGAAGAGCTTAGGAAAAGAGTTTGACAAAAAGAAAGCCTTCAATGCCAAGAATATTTTGAAACCTCAAGTGAATGTTCAAGTGAAGACTTACGCGGATAAGTCTTCCAAACCACTTTCAAAAAGGATTTCTCAGTTTACCAATTATTCTTTGCAAGAGAATAAGGGTTATTCTAAGAAATCACATTCACCTGGAACATTTACTCAAACGAATTTTCATCATTCTGATGGTTTTAAATTCTCAAATAAATCGGTTTAACCATTAGAATTTTTAGATAGTGGTTTATAAAGCGATTGAAACTTAATTACTCCCCTGGGTTAGGTCACTAGATTAGGACCAGTTTGGAATAGCGTGTGAGGTATGCTAGATTCTTGGACTAGACTTTTTTAAGTGCATATATTCCTTGTCTAGGTAAAATACAGTCTCTCCATAGGTAAAGATAACAATTATAAGTAATATGCTTATCCTTCACAAACTAATTCATACAAAATACACAATAAAGCTAAAAGAAAATAAAGTCTAAGGAATGTCATCCCGGAGGTCATCCTGGCTCCGGTCGATATCATCTAGGAGATATAACTCTGTCGTGAGACGAGTGCTTGTGGAGTGGTGACCGCCATGACCATGACTAGCTTATCAATGTGTGCTGAAGTCTCTGAGAACAGAGCTCCTAGTGCTAAGTCATCATCCTCCTGTGTGGTGAGAGGATCCGCATAGGTATCGGTATCCGTATCCGGTGCAGGTATGACAGGAGCGCAATATGGACTAGATGCAGTCCATGGTGGGAAGAGGTTCCACGGTGCTCGATGTGGTGCCGGATCAGGTCCCAAATGGTAGGGAGTCGGGGGCAGAAGTGGCAGTCCGGCAGCCTCACATAGTCCTGTCAGGGGGAGGTGATGGATCTCTAGGGTGCGCAAAATGCACCATGAGGAATCATCATCAGCGGTCGAGACCCCATACTAGAAAGTGCGTACTTTCGGCTGCTGCCTGAGGTTCGGTAATGGCATCTTGGTATCCTCACAACAAGTCTTAAGTGTGAATTTTACTAGGTAAACATTTTCAGGGTGATCAAAAAAACATGATAAACCTCGTCTGATTAGAGAAGCATTGATTAATGCATTAAAATCTTAAAACTTATTAAACTTTGTATTATTGCATTAAAAAATGTATTGCCATTTTAATGGAAGTAAGTAATAATTAAAATAGTATGGTAAATTTTAAATGGTCCATAATATCTACGACTATCTATAATGTATTTGACAGTTTATCTTAAAATTCTATTAAACTCTACAAATTCTATATTGTACCATTACCATTATCTTATACTATAATTCAAAAAATAACCATAATAATGCACTTTGAAAAAGTGCGTGAAAAAGTCAACTATAAGTAAATTTGGTAACACAATCAATTTCAAACACTATTTGAACTGGAATAATAATAAAAGCTAATTCTTTTTGTAATACAATAAAGTATGTCAACTCTTTCATCTACTACTATCAATAATACATTTGACATTTTGCCTTAAAATTTTATTGAACACTGAAAATTCTCTATTTTATGTTTATCATTATCTTCTACTATAATAAGACACTGTAAAAGAATTCGTAAAAAAGTCCATTATAAGTAAAGTTGGTAACAAAATCAATTTCAAAGACTATTTAAAAACAAATTTTGTAATATAATCAAGTACATCGATTCTTTCATAGTAATCAAAATTAATTGGAAAATCAAGTACTATTCAATTAACAAAAATAATAAAAGTTATAAGTGATACGGAGTATAAGTAGATTAATATATTCATTATTATCTGTAATTGAGAATGTATAGTTTGAATCTTAGAAATAGAAAAAAAAAACAGAAAAACAGTACAATTAGTTAATCTAGCCTTTTAGTTATTAAAATATGTAATTCAAATGATACAACCATTGAAAGCAATATACTATTATTTTTTAACCATCAGACGCTTTAATTATCTCATATAATTGCTACACTAATGATGATTTGTTATAGTAACTTTCTAACTCAGGTTACGAGATTCGAGTTATCAGTCGAAGTTTCTCAACCCGAAACTGAAATAATTTAATAAATGGGTTTAAGGGTCAAAAACTAGCAAACCAGCTAAGAGTCTCATAAACCGTGTATATAAATGGGTCAAACATTAATAGTTATTATCGGTTAGCGGTTAATTTTTAATTAAACGGGTTAAATTTGGCAAACGGTGATCTTGAAATTCTCTTTTATTAAATCAAGATTGTTTCCTCATTAACGGGTCAAAATTATTTTCTCAATTTTCACTAAAAACGACACTTTTTAGAACGGACATATTACTCCATATATATTTTTTATCACACCGTATTGCATGGACAATATGCTAGTATTATTAATTCAAAAATAAGTAACTATCGAAAATGAGCACGATAAATATTTTCAGAAGTTCAAAAGATTGTGTTTATATCAATATATTAGACATTCAATTGATTGATTTATATTAATTTTTATTCATATACCATCAAACATATGGTGATCTTTAACATATTATGAAATTTTTTTACAATTTTTCATCTCTAACTTTTTAGAAAATGAAAAGAATTTTGTGTCTCTATAAAAGTGATGAAATTTAAAAATAAAAAAAAACACATTCATAACCCTACACTTAGAATCTAGTGAATTTACCACAAAGTTCTTCAGTTTCACGGATTAATTTTTAAAATACTGAATTGCAGGTCGATAAGTTAGGTTTAGTTTTTGGTTGAAATTGGAATTTGAAACAAATGATAATTAGGGTTGGGATTTGATGATTTGAGGAAGAAAGAGATAATTTTTTATCATGATTTGGTTAAGTGGTGGTTTGATAATTATCATTTGATGAAGCGACACTATCAAAGATTTGGACTTTGTGGCTTGAAACACTATTAAAGAAGCGACACTATCAAAGATGATATCGTTCTTTTTTCTCTTATTTTCACTGTTTCAATACGTTTAGGAGCAATGTAGATCTGTGTGGTAGCAATATTGCTCTTCGTCTACTAATTTCTATCCCTTTTCTTATTGTAATCAATCTCTTCGTATAAAAGATCCAACCTTTCAAATTTTAACCGCTCTTTATTCAACCCCTTTTGTTAATGTCTCCTAATTTTGTTTCTAATTCTCTAATAGATTCACTCCATTATTGACCATTACTTTTGAACTATCAATTTTTATCATCATCATCGTTGATCAGGGGTAAAAAAATATTAAAAAAAATGAGTCAACCACAGGTTGACAAAATGCACACCACCTGATTGTCAAAATACCCCAAAGAAGATCAACATCAAATTTCTCATCATTCCAATACATTTTGTTATCGACATTAAATTTCATCTATACTAATGGTCAGTAAAAATTTGCATTGCCTAAAATATTACTGCTTTTGATTTCTTATTTTTTGATTTGGTTTATCTCATTTCTCCTTATTTCATGACACCCTCTTTTACTTCTTTTGACGGAATTTGGCTATGTCTGTTCCGGGGATTTTATTGTTACCCGAATGGTAAAGTGGGTAATGAGGGGATTGCTCGTATGATTTCTCATCTTGAGAGGCTACACCTTTCGACCGATGAACGTCAATGTGTCTTACGTGAGGCTATTACTACGGACCATGGATTATTTATGGCAGTGGGGAAACATTGAAGGTTTTTGGCCAATGGTTGTGTGGGAAGTGTATGACTTTACATGCTATGAGTCGTGCTTGTCACCACCTAGATGGTCTCGTGCGTTTTACTAAAAGGGTCGACAACATGAGTGAATACATTGTTGGCATTTTAAAGCCGTCTACTAAGGAGTCTGAGACAAAAGTAAATGAGGGGTTGGTTTTGGATGACGAGCTTCTGTATCGTGTCTTTGAAGTGCCTATCACTACTGTCAAAAGTATTCCTCATTGTTGCCGTCTTACTTTCTCTCAGGCGTTGAAAACTGTTTCTTTACAAGGTGATTGCCCAACCCGGTTCTGTCGATGCGTGGGTTAGGATGTTACTTTTTCATGTTGCACGCTGCAGGTGTGTAAACCCAAGAATAGACAAAAATGTAGGTATGGGAATAGAAAATCCTTTCAACAAAGTTCTATCTTAAAGTCATTGGTTACATGGGGTAAAGAGGATGGTATTAGTAGGGGTGTTTAATATTCGGTTTGAAACTATTTAATCCTAAGACTAGAACGAATAAAAACCGATGTAAAACCTAACCTAATTTAAAAAGGGTTTTCGGATCGATCAAAACCGAAACCGAATTTTAAATTCGGTTTTCGGTTTTGAAAATTTTGAATTAACCGAATTCAAATTTGTATATTATATATACATATATATATATGTATTAAATTACTAAATAAATAGTAATTAAAATTAGGGTTTGTGAACACATTTGGGCCGCCATCTATACATGCACATACGCATACGAAATTTGGGCTTCTCAAAATCACGCACACACGCACTGACGCACAAAATCACATATCGATCTGGGTTTCTCAAAATCGCTATCATATGTGAAAAGAGTTTCTCAAAATCGCTATCGCGCACCAATTAGGGGTGTTCAATATTTTCAAGTTAGAAGAGTTTAACTAACTTTTTTATCTCTATCATATGTGAAAAGGCAATTGTTTTGGTTTGTTTGTACTTTAAATTCCACTTATTAATGTTTAAATGTATGTACTTTGTTTAGTGTAATCTTACATATTTTGAGTTTTATTTGTTGAAGGTTATTTTGGTTAAATCACGATATTTTATGTTTTTTCGGTTTCAATTCGGTTTTCACCGAAACCAAACCAAATTCGAATTTTGTTTTCGGTTCAATTTCTAATCTGAATTTGGTTTTCAGTTCGGTTTTCGATTTTGCTCCCAAAAATTTCAAAACTAAAAAACCAAACCGATTACATGGACAAAACTGAAAACCGAACTGATGAACACCCCTAGGTATTACCATGTTAGTTAAAAGTATGTTAGATAGTTCTGGGTTGGGGTCCTTGGGCCAAGGTGGAGGTGACTTTCTGGAGGAGAGAACAACGAGTAACACCAACATCAGGCAGTGTCTTCGCAAGGTTGCGAATGGGCTTTTTACGGCAGCAGTGAAAGTACGATGCTCCTCCGGTGTTGCTCCACACTGTGATGATACCATTAAAGCCTTTGTAGCAGAGATTGATAGTGTCTTTGGTTGCATTAAATCGTTCCCTAAAGGAACTTCATGTGGGAGATATGGTTTGAGGGCACAACATTTATTAGATGCTCTATGTGGAGAGGGGTCTGTTACTGCCATAGATCTCTTAAGGGCTATCATCTCAGTTGTAAATTTGTGGTTTGGGGGAAGGTGTCCACCTATTTTGGCAGAGTTCGTTGCAGTAGGCACTATATGGAGACTTTTGGTTTCCAAGGTTGCTATGAAACGTGTGGGTAAGGAAATGTCTAAGTACCTTAATGATTTTCAATTTGGAGTCGGAGTGTCGGGTGGTACTGAGGCTATTTTACATAGCGTCAATAGGGTGTTGAGTGAACATCACAGTGATAGGTCTCTTGCAATGCTTATGGTGGACTTCTCGAATGCATTTAACCTGGTGGATAGATTGACATTACTCCACGAGGTTAGGATAAGGTGTCCTTCTATTTCTTTGTAGGTGGATTTCCTATATAGGCAGGCCACGAGGTTGTATATAGGAGACAAGCATATCTGGTCTGCCACTGGGGGTGCAGCAAGGCGACCCATTGGGACCTCTTCTTTTTGCTTTTTTGTTGCACCCACTAGTACATAAGATTAGAGACAATTGCAAGCTTCTTCTTCACGCTTGGTATCTTGATGATTGGACCGTCATTGGAGATTCAAAAGAGGTGGCTAGAGTGTTAGACATCATTAGGGTGAGTGGTCCAGGATTAGGTTTAAGGACTTGTCAACCTGTACACATGAAGGAGGCAGCTTTTTCTTTGACAAATGATTGCGTGGGTCGATCGAGGATATGGTGGTTTGTGGAGGCCCTTTCTTTGGAGACATCTAGTGGCGACTTGCTTCTTTACCCATTCGCTAGGTGGTTAGGGTTTATATTCGGCAAAAGGGTTTTCCTCTTACGCTTTTGTGGCCTCGAGGGCCAAATCTTGGGTGTTACAAGACCACATCTTACGTGACAGTGGCATATGTGGTATGGATGATGATTATGGTTGTGCTTTGGCTTGTCTTCGTGATACGATTCCAAGCTTTAACTTTAGCGGTTTCACTAATAAGGATACCGCCCCCTAAAGCCGAACATACATTGGCGAGTGCCCTTTTTCGTAAAATGGTCAAGGATATGGAAGTTCATTTCGACATGATTGTTAGAAAGAAAGCAGTTTTTGAGTGTCTAAAAGCACCACATGCTCAAGATTTTCCACTGGCTATCCCCATAGACGGTCTAGGTCAACATATGTCACTATTGGAATATTGTAAAAGTATCGCCTCATGATTCCATTATTCCCGGTTAATGAAATATGCCCAGTTTGTCGCAAGCATGTTTGGACTCCTTTGGGGAACATGATGTTCATTGTGAAGAGCTCCTGGGCTTCAAGTATAGAGACAATATGGTTAGGGACGTTCTTTTTGACATATGTAGGCGTGGTGAGATCTCCGCCAAGAAAGAAGCACCTGTGAACTTTTTGACTGACCCGTTGGATGGAAGATCCACACTTAGACCAGTTGACGTTTTGGTTTTTGGATGGTTGGAGGGAAACATGATGTGTGGATCTAACCGGGGTTTTCCATCTCGTGGGTTTGCGAAGTGGGGGTTTTATAGCGGGACATGCTGCTTTGAAAGCCGCCTTGTGCAAAGTGACAAAACATAAACATGTATTGAGAATCAACACGTGTTACGCGTTTGATACTTTTGGTTTCCTTGCACTAGAGGCGGTAGAGCTCCTCGACAGAGTCCAACGAGTCATGCATAGTAATCCATAGATGTTGTTTTCAAAAGAATTCGTTTTCAATCCAGAGAGGAATAGCGGCACAACTTGTTGCTCGTTCACCTTCCGCCTCTATGTAATTATTAATGAAAATCATGTTTAACTATGATTGTATTTTACATTTTGAAAAACTAATACCCAAAGAAATTTTTTTCATTTTTTTTAGAAAAGTGAAGTGATTAAATGATTAACGTATTTTTTTTCTTTTAAATTAATTGTATTAATATACTAGTTAACTGTCTGATCAATTTTTTCATATGTTATACTTACTAAATAGTTAACAGTTAATTAATTAATTAACTGTCAGATCAAATTATGATTTGATTAACGTATAAACTTTAATAACCGTATATAGAATTAAGTTCAAATAAGAATTAAATTTTTGGTGAGAATGGAGGAATCAATCTCAATTATCCATTTCATCAAGATAATAATACCTTCAACATTTTTAAAAATTGAATATCTCACAAACGGCTAGTCAAAAAAATATAAAATTTGCACCATAAAAATCAACATTTTTTTTTCTTCGATTAGACATCTCACAAGGTATACTTTTGATGAACTTTTTTTTTTTTTTTTTTTCATTTTTTGATGGGTTTCGAAAACCGGTAACAAATGTGTTAGTTTCCGTAACACATGTGTTAGTTGTTGGTAACACATGTATTAGTTGCTGGTAACACATGTGTTAGTCGCTACTACTAACACATGTGTTACTGGTTTTCAACCAAAAATAAAAAAAAGTAAAATAAAATTCATCGAAAGTATATTATGAGGGATGTGTAATTATAGAGAAAAAAATATTAATTTTTATGGTGCAATTTTTATAAATTTTTGATTAGCCGTTTGTGAGATATCTAACTTTGGAAGGAAAATTGAGTTTTATAAAATTAATGATTATGATTCATTTCTTGATTCTTCTTAAAATTTCCATTCTCAATTCACGGTATATACTTTACTCAATAAATAATCAATAAATAATTAATATGAGATTTTAACAGTAGTATAATAGAAAACTCTTCCGAAATGAGTCTCTGTTTAAATTAGTGGAGGCTTTTTGCAGAGTATTTTGATTTTTGAGCAAAGTCTAGCCCTAGGCTTTAGCGAACGAAACAACAAGAAGCAACTGTTGCTCAGTAGTAGTAGGATTTTTCTTCATGTTCATTCATCGGAAAGAAAAATGAACAAGGATCAAACGATTATCAAGTCTCAGATACAACAAGCTATGCGCTCTCGTCTTCAGCATTTCAGAGAAGAAGCAGAGTATTCCTTTTAATTTTTTTTTTTTTATTATTGAAATATTATTGCTGTTATTAATAGTTATTTCAGTATATGTGTGTTGTCTGCTTGCATCATTTTTTATTTTTGTGTTGTTGCATCCATTAGTATATGCTATGTAGGATTTAGTGGTAGATATATTCATATTCATTGTCTTTAGTCATATGGATTGAGGTGTATCTAATGAATTTGATGCTCAATTAGATTGAAAGTAATTAATTTCCTTCATCTTCGATTAGTCAAGAAGGTCCCTTTTTTGTAGCATTTGATGGAGCTAAACATATAATAATCCTGATAGCGATTAAATAATATATTATATATTAAAGCATACCTAGGTCAAAACCTTGAAGCATTCATGCAAACATGATCAACGATTTGCTACATGTTGAAGTTTTTGTGTTGTACTTTATGTGGGATGTTTGGTTGATGGGAATGGTAATGAATGAATGGTTTTGAATTATAAGTATAGTGTCTGGATAATGGCAAAGGGTTTTCTAAACTGGGTTTGAATTTTGATTCCCTGGTTAAAAATATACGTTTTGCCAGCTGTGTCATGGATGTTTTCTTGCTTCTGCCTGTACTTCTTCAAGTCACACTGCCAAACGCAATGCAACAAATCTCCCAGGTAGATATGTGATTTAGGGAAATAGAAGAAAATGAACTACTCATTGGATTTTGTATAAGTGAAGTTGAAAGTTAAAGACAAAAGGCTGGTGTTGAATTTGCCATGGTAAGGTGATAGTCCGATTGATACCCAAATTGAAGTCATAACCAAACAACATGTTTAAGTAATGATACACATTCCCAGTCCACTCTAATTATCAAACCATACACAGTCCCTGTATATAAGCTAAACTCCATCACTGTGGCCTTCCATTGTAGTTGCAAAATCTGTTTACGGTTCTTTACCTTCTTTGTCACTGTTTTGTTGAAATGCTACTTAACTATATACCCACACGTATATCTATGTATGCCAAGTAAAGTTGACAATTTCACCCTATTCAAATACTAATGGGATTATTTAAAATATTTTAACTAAAAAGCTAATAGGGCAAGTTGGCTGAGTGTATCAGACGGTCACAAGTCATTCAACTTGTATTTAGGGTTAATAAATGTGGAGGTCACCCACGATTACTTAACTTGTATCACTGAGGCCACCCATCTATAGAATTCAATATATAAGCAACCAAAGAATATGCATTTGGTTTCATTTCTACCAATTCCGATAAAGAATATGCCAGAATTTTGTAAATTGATATCAACTAAAAAAGTTTAGATGATAAAAGTTCCATAATCATATAAAATCCTTAAATACTTTAAGTCCTACAGTAGAGTTATGTAGTTGTCAAATAACATACTTATGAAATTGTTTGTGCATGTGTTAGACCTTTGCTTTGTAGTTTCTCATGTCTTCTATAAAATGGTCAGCTGTGATAACCATGAAATAGATCTAATATCTATGTTCTCTTTTCTCTAAACAGTTCTTTAACTTTTGAGGGAGTTCGAAGATTATTGGAGAAAGACTTGGGTTTAGATACATATGCATTGGATGTACATAAGAGACATGTTAAACAATTGTTGGAGAAGGTACCTTTTCTTGTAGATGTGTTTGATTCAAGTTTAGGTAGTAATAAATACAATATGTTGGAGTTTTGATCCTTGCTTGTTTTTGTTGCATATAGCTTAAAAATACTTATATTTAATGTGCGACATTAAATTTGTTGCATATAGTCTTTATATACAAGTCCTATTTATTGATGGAGTGGTTTTATAAGTAAGTAGAATAATTTAAAAGAGGTAAACAGACTGTATTAAATTGTCTTCATCAATCTGTAAATGTGCCACCTCAAAACAGAAACAACTTATTTTGAGCATTTGGAAAGCTTATTAGGATACTTGAAGTAGTTGTTAGGTGCACTAGAGCACATCTCCTTTACTGCTCTTAAGATATCACCTATGTGGTCGGTTGGTTATGCTCGTGCATACCCTGAGAAAGGTATATTTATATATTCCACTTCTCATTCCCCTTCTTATTGATCACTTTGATTTCCTTCATAGATGATGACGTTATGATATCTATCACCGTTCGAAATGTACTGATATAACTGATTCTGACTAGGATACTTTGCTAGTGTCGTTGACTCTCTATGCTTAGCAATACTAGTTTTTGTTGAGATGCCTCTACTCTAGTATCAGTTACTCGTTAAATTGTTGTGATCATACTTGACTTTAGTTATCTAGTTATGATTATGATGCCTCATTATAAATTTGTCATCTGAGATTGGAGAAGTTGCAAAAGTTTTCTAATTCCAGTAAGCTAAGGGATTGACACCTGCTTTTGTGTATTAATGCCTTGCTAGTACTTGAGTGGTACAGAAGATGATCACAATGTCTCCAAGGGTTCCGAACAAAATAAGTTGGAAGATGTCAAATTTGAAGAGAATGAGCTACTCAAAGAGCAAAAGGTAACAGGAGATTTAGCAAAAATTGAAGACTCCCCTCAAATGGAACTTTTTTCAGAAAATGAATTAGCCAAATCTGGAAACTCTGAAACTCCGGGCACAGAAGAGAACAAAATACCTACCGAGGACAAGATAAAGGACGCCCTTTGGAACAAAGCAACTTTTCTTAGATCGAAATCTGAGTATGTAACTTAGTTATTGAAGCAACCCTTTTTTACTTATGAACGGATTGATTGGGTCATACTTCATCTCTGAAAGGTCAAACTTAGCATAAAAGAAAATGGGTCAAGTGTTGAAAATTGTCTAAAGTGTAGCTCAAATATTTAACATTCTAATTCATTTTTAAACAAAAAATTAAATTATCTTCGAAATACCAAATTTTTACTAAACATCTTTGATTTGCTAAGCATAGAAAAGTTAAAATTTCTGGAGAAGAGTATTGCCAGTCACCTGGTACAAAAGATTACCCACTTTGACACATCAATTTACATGAGCTGATATCTGGCATGACTTGCGAACACCATTTATTTCTATAGGTTTTCTTTTCTTTCCAGGGAACTTACAATGGCAAGTGTCCGTCGACTTTTGGAGGAAGATCTTCAACTCAATAAGTTTTCTCTTGATTCCTTTAAAAAACTAATAAGTAAGCAATTAGACGAGGTGAGATGACCTATTTGATGTCATGTCTTATGTTGTTTGTTTTGGAAAGTTTGTACTCACTAAAACGTACTTATGATTTACTTTGTCCACAGATTTTAAATTCTGAAAGTGAGGCTCCAAACAAGATGGGCTCCAAATCAGATGTTGATTCGTCACATAGTGGAAGTGATAATTTAGAAGCTGAAGTAAAACCTAAAAAGAAATTTGCCCCAAAAGGAAAACTTCAGAAAAATGAAGAGCCCAAGAAACGTAAAAGGCCTGCTCAAGAAGCTGATCGAACAAAGAAAAAAAGGATCAAGAATCCTGAAGAAACATCTGCTGAGAAGAACGATGTACAAGAATCTGATGACGAATCTGAATCATATGCTAAAAAATCTGTGAACGTTAGTATATCAGTCTTATACCGGTCTGATAATTTGAGGTGTCAATTATATCTTATATATGCAAATGCGGGTCTATTTGGGTTGTATTGCTTTGATGGTAGGTCAAACGGCTGAACTATAAGGTAGCTAAAAATGAAATGAAACGTGGATCGAACTGATCGAAACTCGTCTAACATGTATTCAAATGCTTACAACTTTCTAAATGGTTTCTAAAAGTTAAATTATTTTATCGGGGGTGATACAAGTGAATATTAAGTGCCCGGTCAGTATGGTTCAGGTTAAAAGTCGTGACAAATTCTCTACTATTTTTATACTTTGTAAATAACTAACGTATAATATAATTTATTTTTTAGAAATTTAGTTCTAAAAAATAAATTATATTATACGTTAGTTATTTACAAAGTATAAAAATAGTAGAGAATTTGTCACGACTTTTAACCTGAACCATACTGACCGGGCACTTAAGATTCACTTGTTTCACCCCCCCCCCCCCCCCCACCGCGGTTAAATACGTATATGTTAAACCAATTGAAATCTGATTAAGTACAGAAGGAAGTGGTGGCACCTGAATATGGAAAGGAAGTGGAGCGTCTGAAATCAATTATTAAGGCTTGTGGGATGAGGTGATTCCATTCTGTCTTTAGACGTTTAAGCATCTAATCATATCTCTATTACTTCTTCTATAAGCTTACCTTGTTCTGTTTCTTGACAGTGTTGCTCCTACCATATACAAGAAAGCCAAGCAAGCTTCTGAGGACAAACGTGAGGCCTTCTTAATTAAGGAACTACTAGAGCTTCTCTCAAAAGAAGGATTGCCAGCAAACCCATCTGAGAAAGGTTAGCTTTTAATGGATATTGGAAGATGGGTGGGTTGGTAACAGGTCAAACTGGTCGGGTTGACCCACACACACTTTTTTGTCATTTTTTGTTTGAAATAATCAGTGTGTTAGTTTTAATTACAAAAAAAAAGTTATATTGTAATCTTACTGACCTTAACTCTTTTATAATGCATCAATAATTGAATGAGTTTAATTACACAAATAGTTTATTTTACCCTTCTGAGGTAAAACACAACCCAGTTTGATCCATTTATAAGCAAAAGGTTTGAATTTTGCTACTTATAGCTATTTATAAGTTACAGTTCAACTCATATTGGCTAATAGTAGTCTGACATCAATGCTATAGTTAATTACTTATCAAGGATAACATTTTGTTTTTGTTAGAAATCAAAGAAGTCAAACGGAGAAAGGAAAGGGCAAAAGAGTTGGAAGGAATCGACACAAGCAACATTGTTGTTGGGTCACGAAGAAAGTCCACGTTCAATTTTGTGCCACCACCAAAACCTAAACCACCTATTGAGAGTGATGCTGAGGATCCAGAAGAAGAGAACACTGACAATGAAGATAGTTCAGAAGACAGCGATAATGATAATGAAGATGAGGATGATAATGTCCACGCAGAAGAGGTCCATGAAGGTAAGACGACATAAGGGTTCGCTTCTTTCTTCCTTTTATACTGATCTAATTCTCATATATTTACCTAGGCTAGACATACATAATTATAATTATGTACTATATAATTAGGTAAGTTTCTTATGCTTTGCTTTGAGAATTGGTTGATTAATGCATGCTTAGTAGGCGATTGAGCAGAAGGTTAATCTACCTCCTAACTCAGGTTATGGCTGTTTAGATTTCAGAACACTGACTATAGACAAAAAGGTAACTCTAACGCTTACTGTATTTATATGCAAACTTTATTCTGTAGTTTAAAACTTGTATCAAAATACATATTCTTGACTTTAAGAAGCGCTAGGTGTTTGGTTGAACTGATACAAAATCTGCATTTCATTTCTTTTACCGCATTTTACGTTTCCCGTTCTCGGGTTGGTTTTGAACTAATATACGGACTATTCATAGGGTCATCCAATAATTTTAATTCTAGTGTTTTACATAAGACTAGGTGGTTTCCGACATACAAGTTTACTATTTTAATACTAATGACCTGAATTTATGAGGGAGGTTCCTTGACTCATTTCCTTATAAGCTTATCTTTTATAGAATCCGTCTTATCTATTTGACCCCTTCATTAGTACATCGCTGTTATTTTTTGACAATCATTATTGCTATTATCTGTATGCGTGCTGGTTTACCCCAAAACAATAACCATCATTTTTGTTGTCTTTTTTGCAGAACTTTGCGACAGTGACTAGTCCATTGTTATTAATTAATTAAAGATGAAGAGCACCAGTAACTTTAACGTTTCTCCTTGTGGTACTTATATAGTTAGTTTTGTAGCTATTAATTTAGTTTCAAAGGACGCAGTGGATTTATATGACCCTGAGTAGTACTTCCATTGTTTGGGTGTCCGGTCATTTTTACCTTTATGTAGGATTATGATCCTTTTAGGTGCAGGTCATGTTATGTTACCAAAAAGAAAAGAAAAAAAGAAACAATGGGTATTAGAATACAAATGAGTTGTGCTAATCATTTACTCCGTAGTATATCTGTTAGTAACATGACCTCTCATGTTGTCTCAATGTTGTGAGAATCTTATTACATTATGTTATGTCATATTATGTGTGTACTCTAGATAAAATTGTTAGTGATGTAATTTTTTGAGATGCAATTGTTTACCTTGTATTTCCTTTTCGGTTCCGTCATTCAAGTTTTAGAAGAATCCTTGTAAAGAAATCATGTTCTGAAGTAGTGAGCATGAATAACAACTGCCCTCCCCAAAATTGAATGCTGCCCACTTAGCGGAATATTTTTATCTGTCTGGTTTTAATATGAATTATGAAAGATCTTATTTTTAAACACTTTTGTAGCAGCGGAAGGAATCAAGGATTTTTAAAAACTAATAAAAAGAAAAATAAGAAAAGCGAACCTATGATATATCTATCTATATATATACTAAAGAAGAATAAAAGGTTGTTTCATATTTTGACACATAGGTAAAAGGACACGTGGTGACCTCTCAAAATTTAAAAGATAAATTAAAAAATAGATTTAGATAGAGTTATATAATATTTGAATATAATATTAATTAATAAAAAAATCTATGAAATATTAAACTATTAAACCTATAAAAATTGCGAATATGAAAATTGTTAACTTAAATTATCGTGCATCGCACAGATAAATCTAGTGTATATATATATACATGCAAGTTCCGTCAAATAATAGTTGGTTATCGACAATCATCAACAGATTAAATCTTTATATTATATATTTTTTACCCTTTTAACTTTCTCATTAATACATCTTTTTTAAGTCATTTTCTTTTTAGATTTTACCTTATTATTGTGAATTTTGGTTGGTGTAAACGTTGATCAAAACTCTACAGTGTAAGAAGTAGTTTTGTAAAAGCCAGCCTCTTTGTTGTTGCACTACCTTAAAGGGTGGGTATCTTGCAATGAGAAATGATAATTGCCAACGTACGTCTATCGTGAACTTTTCTTTAAAACCTCACTTGCTAACACACTCCTTATAAAAATCATTGCCGGGATGATAATTTTGTGGATTATTGAAAGGTTGTTGAGAGTACTGAATTGTTAAAAGTCGAACGGTTGGTGACACACTTTTTGGTGTTAAGGAAAAAGGGTCTATATGTTTAAGATAATTCGTGTGTAATGAATTAGATGATATGAGAATAGTCTGTTGATTTAAGTTGTGGTCATGTATATAAGATATTTGATTTAAAAAAAAATAAAAAAAATATATTATAAAATCCCATTATTTTCAACCGTTGACTCTCCTTTTCTTATTTTACTTTTCTTTTATCGTTATTTGAAAAAGAAAAGATTATGTATTTTTTTATAATTGTTGACGGGTAACCTTGCCTGCCTCTGGCCCCATTTGGCTCCGACTCCCTTTCGTTTTCACTTGAACACCACCTCAAAACGAATGGAGGACACCGGTTGTGTCTGTGTCGTCCCTCTGTTCATTTTCTTTTAAACGTTCGAAGACGTGCAATAGGCACTGGTCTAATATAATTGGTCAACTTTTAAACATCATTTTGCATCTAACAAACTGCTCAACTTAACATTTCTTACACCAAATATTATCTTTCCTATCATCATTCTTTTTCCATAAAACTATGTCATTATTTTAATTTTATAAATTATTTGTAAGTAGTATATTTCTCTTTTTCCTTTGCAATAAGAGGTAATGTAGATAAATTTTGACATTTGTTAGTTGAACTGAACAACCTAAAATTTCATTTGAACTTATACTAATTGCAAGAGTATTGATTGATCTAATACAACAAGTAACCTTGCAATCATACATGAAATATCCTCAAATGGAATTCATGTACTCACTTCAGCCGATAATAGAATGACCTTGTGTCAGAATGTGAAGTGATAGAAGTGACTAATTCTTGGAAATTGGGAAGCGTTGAGAACAAAGAAATTGTTGGAGTTATTATTCTCTCCAATACGTTTGATGTTAAGAAAATATCTCTACCAATACGTTTGATGTTAAGAAAAGATCTCTTGCAAAAAGGTTGGCTAGAGATTAATCAACAATTGATTTTAATACAAATCATTGAGTGAT
Organism: Logfia minima; assembly: GCA_963921325.1. Classification (NCBI taxonomy): domain Eukaryota; kingdom Viridiplantae; phylum Streptophyta; class Magnoliopsida; order Asterales; family Asteraceae; genus Logfia; species Logfia minima. The sequence goes on from OY992766.1 coordinate 13,144,889, forward strand.
GCAATCAATGATTTCAAGAATTTAGTTCACGACGTCTTAAACCAATTTCCTAGCTCCCTCTGCAATCTTCATAACATGCTCGTCCTCACATCCTACAAATGAGTGACGAACGACAATATTTAATTTGACTCTACATTACATCCATATGAGTTTGTGTTTCATTTCTTTAACTTATGCATTACCTTAACCGTCACTTGTAATTGTAAGACCCATTTATCATCCGATCAAAAGAATTAAACAATGTAATGGAAACAATGAAGAACACAAAGAGGATTTATCAAGGTGTATGTATATTATAGACTGATCACAAATATACAAAGTATCACATAGATACAAAACCCTAAAAGAGGTGTTGGGGAGACGATCTCAACTGATGAAATCGTGGTTTAACCAAGGTATAAACCTTTGGAAAGAACACCTCTAAATATGTTGGGATCTCTTTATTTATAGAGTCCAAACAAGACTTACAAATTATGAAACACACTCATAATTCTACCTGCCACAACAGATTTAATGGAAATGAAATCAATCAGAATAAATCTCGTACAATCCAAACTTATAAGATATCTTCGAGTCTTTTGTAGTTATCTCCATCATGTTTGAGTCTGTCATCATCCGAGTTTGTGTTGGTTTGAATCTAGCTGATATCGCCTAAATTAGACATATTTATAGGGGCGATATCAATCCAATTTGTATATTATTTTAGTCATTTTATAATCCTTTAGTACTTAATTAGTATAGTTTAGTTTCAGGTTAATAATCAAGAAGAGATCGAAAAGATTTGAAGAAAATATCAAGAGTTGATGGATTTTTGCAGCTTTTGCGAGGCTCCACAGTTTTGGCCATAACTCCCTCATACGGACTCCGATTGAGGTGATTTAAGCGCCCAAATCTCTGGAACTCAGAGGGCTACAACTTTCAAAAAGGGACTTAGGGCAAAAAATGAAAATTACCCGCCGGGTAGGCCTAGTACCCGCCGGGTACTCATGAAAACTACCAGTTTCAGCCTAGCCGGGAAACAGACATTCATCCGGGTGGGAAGGCCATAGTATCCGCCGGGTACTTGCATTCCTCGCCGGGTAGAAGGGTTGGTTACAGCTTTTTGGCTTAAATTATACCCTAAAACCTAATTATCATTAACCTTTGAATTAGCTATGGATTAAGGACGATTTTTGGGAGTTTTGGAGAGCTTTTGGGGACACCCTAAGTGATCTACCCTCTTGTAATCATCCTAGAAGTTAGTGTTTAATTCTCTTTCACTTTAATTCTCTTTCACTCGAATCTTATTTAATTAATGTTTGATTCATATTTGTAATTGCATAATGAATTATTCTTTGATTATTATTGGTTGTTTGATTGAACCCATGAGAATGGGCTAAACACATTATGTTCATCGAGACTAAATACCCTAGATGTTGGATTTATAATAGTTATATTTTATTTTGCATATGATATGATGTTTGATTGAAGAACCATTTGTATTTAATTCATTTAGTTTATTCAATTGGTGTGGTAATTGTGCTAATGAGTGAGAACTCTTAGATTGTCATATTACACTTACTTTTAATTGGACACAATAAAAGAGTTGAATTAAATTAATTGAATTAGAATATGGGTGAGTCATATTGAGAGAAATCTTGTATGATTTAGTTATCTCTAGGAAACTAGGATTATAAGATTGAATTGTCATGTTAATTGAGTTAATTAACCATATTTGAAAATATTATTAGCCAAGGACACTTGCTAGTTATGATTTCATTTAAATGAATGCATTGTGAAAACAAGTAGTCTAGGTTATTAATTCCTATATGCAAAATACATGTTTAATTATTATCCAACTCTAGGGGGAACAAGTCTAGATGAACATACTTCTATCATCTGGTTGATCAATTGATTTACTGCTTTCCTTAGTTAATTACAAAATCTTTTGACTGCCTGTCATTAAGAGGCATTATCATAGGATGGTATTATAATTCTGATCTGAAGCTTTTTGCAATCAAAAGGTTTGACGGAGTTTAATATTTTGAGAAAAAGCTTGCAGTTTTCAGTTCTCTTCCTAGATTCGAAATTCAAGACTTGGCTCGATTAGAATTGAAGAACCCCAGTAATGATCCATATGCGAGATATGCTGAGAAAATAATCAAGACTGAGGGTCGTTCAATGAAGTTTGAAAAGATAAAGCCAAGAGTCGGAAAAACGATTAAGTTGAAAGAATGAAGTCAACGAACAGGAAGAAGACTGAGGAAGAAGACTTATCCAGCTGTCAAATGTGTGCAGCAAATACCACTGAAGACAATGCCACATAATGTTTTAGGAAATCTTAAGAATTGGCATGTGGATTCAGAGACTGGAGAAGCTGGTATGGTTGAAGCTGATGATGAAGTTGAAGGTGGTGAAAGAGAAATTTTGAAAGTTTATGACCATCGACACCTGATGAATCTGTCTAAGAAAGATCTGTTGAAGTTAAACGAGAACAGGATCTTGACGACTGAAGCATGGGCTGATCTTGCTCGAGATTATCAAATGATGATGAAGACTTGTGTTAGAATGAAGATACATATGGGTAGCAAAATTTACAAATGATTACCAAAGACAACTTGAAGAAAAAGACGCTAGAGCTATTGTCAAGGGGGAGTCTGTTGAGACATGTTTTGTGACAACAGATCTAGCTTGTAATAGGACTAATGTTAATTATAATCAAGTTTGTACATTGGTTTTGAATTGGTAATGAAAAATATTGATTGTTAAACATTTTAGAGCAAAATATTAAAATGCTGAAAAATGTTGACCACAGTTGACTGCGAACCGAGTCAGTTCGTAGGTCAAGATTGGACTGCGAACCGAGTCAGTTTGCTGGGCCAAGTTGGGCTGCGAACTGAGTCAGATCGCAGAGCCCATGACCCACGAACCGAGACGGTTATATAATGAAATTAGGTTTTAAACCTAATTAACTTTTGCCATAACGGCTAGGTATTGATCGTTTAACATTGGTTAATAATCAATACAAAGCATATTAGAATTCCGATTCACTAAATAATTGTGAAATAAATCGTTATAGATCCTATAACTTAGTATTGAGGGATTTCGCACCTTAATACCTTAAGATAACCTCGTTATTGATCCTATACATACGGACTTACAATTGGTATCAGAGCCTACGGCTAGATACGCGTAGGTTTGAGGTTATTTGGGATAATAACGGTTGATTCGGGTTAACAACGATTGATTTAGGGTTGTTTTACGTACAATTGGTACGTATTTGTGACAAAAATCAGTCTCTGGAAGTTTTTAGGTTTGTTTACGTTCGAAATCTTAGGGTTTAGACGTTCAAAAAACCTAAAATTTTCGTTTTTGGGGTTTACATCCGATTCTGCGAACTGAGATCTGCAAACTGAGATTTGCGAACTGAGTTCCTGCGAGTTGAGTTACGAACTGAGTTGAGCTTGCGAATTGAGTTTCTGCAAACTGAGTTTTGCGAACTGAGTTTCTGCGAGTTGAGCCTGCGAATTGAGTTCCTGCGAATTGAGATTCTGCAATCTGAGTTCCTGCGATTTTGTGTGATTTTCAAATTCTGTGATTTGCAAAGATGTCTGACCTAAGTAGAATGATTGAGATGGACCATGAGATTGGAAAATCTAATGTTCCACCTAAATTGCTCCGACTTGAAAATTACTATGGCTGGAAGGATAGGTTTGAATCCTATTGTCGTTTCCATGATCTAGTAATTTAGGAATGCATCAAGAATGGATACACTGCTCCTACTCAAACTGTTGAGAATGTAACTGTAGCTATTCCTTATAGCCGGATGAACGACGAGTAGAAAAAGGATTATGAATCTGAAAACAAAGCTCATTCGTCGATCAAAATGAGTCTTCCTAGAGAAATTAATCACCAACTAAAATCTTTTCATACTGCTAGAGAGCTTTGGGTAGCTCTTGAGAAAAGATGTGAAGGTAGTCCACAGGTTAAAGAAGGTAAAAGGAGTCTTTTAAAGAAACAATTTACTGTCTTTAAGGCCTTAAAAGGAGAAGATCTAGATGCTTATATCACTAGATACTACCATCTCCTAAGCAAACTGGATGACCATGAGATACTCTGTACTGATAGGGAGAAAACTGAAAAGTTTCTTGAGGGTTTACCCCCTAAGTGGGAAATGTACGGAGTGATGATTAAAGACAACAAAGAAAGATACACTAAGATGACTCTGGAGCAGGCTATAGACAAGCTCAAAGGATATGAAGTTACCAACAAAACGAGAGATACAGATTCTGATCAGGTACAGGATCCTGGGCTATACCATGGAAAATCTAGTCTCTCAAATGCTTCATGAACATCAACTTCTGTGTTACTGGTTGATGGAATTGATGAAAATGGTGAAATTATCTCTAAGGACTTGTGTTTTATAGCTTCAGCTGGAAGTGAGAATGGAAGCAAGAATGTCTCTTCTGAGAAGTCAGCTCAAGGGCATCATAAAATGCCGATGAGTGTGAAATCTGCAGAACAACAACTTTCTGTGCTTGCTTCATTTGTCGCTTCGTATGAGAATTACATTCAAGGAAAGATTAATGATCCTGCTCAGTTTGACGAGGATTATGATCAAATTGATCCAGATGACTTAGAGGAAATGGATCTCCAGTGGCAACTTGCTACGGTGTCAAGGAGAGTTAAAAATTTCCTGAAGTGTACTGTTAGGAGAGTGGTGAGAAATAAGTCGGGTTTTGATAAATCCAAAGTAAAGTGTTATAATTGTCAGAATTTTGGACACTTTGCTAGGGAATGTCAAAGACCCAAGGTAAATCAAGCTGCAAATCCAGTAAAACAAGGCTCTTCCTTAGCATCAAAAGCCTTAGTGGTTCAACAGCTTGATGGTTCATATGACTGGAGTGCTTTATCTGACGAAGCTCTCATGGCTGAAATTGATGATCAAGACAAAACTGTTGCATCCACATCATACATGCCAACTGCAGAAGAGTATCAAGTGGAAACACAAGATACAAAGGTGACAGCAGTTGTTGATGATATGCTGGACTTGTGATCAACGGAGGATCTGTGTCCTGAAGATTTCGTGGCTCAAATGGTTGATCTCCAAACTGACCAAAAACGGGTATGTCTTAATACTCTCACTTTTATTGATGTATGTCAATTAGTTGCTAGTTTGCAGTCCCAAGTGAATGTTTATGCTGAATCACATAAGACTATCTCATCTGAATTAGAACTAGTGAAAAGTGATGTACGTAGGCTTAGTGAGGATAAACTAGCTCTTAAAGAAAAGATTAAGTCTAATATGGCAGATAAGACCGTACTTAGAGATACCATTAATGAACAAGCTATAAGAATAGACGGTCTGTATCTAAACTTAAGAGACTTAAACAAAGATATTGCTAATAAAGAGCAAGAGCTATCTGAGTCTAAAATGAAGTTAGTTGAGTTAAATCGTAAGTTTGAAAGTTATAGGACATCTTCCTTAACTTTAGATCATATAATTAGTTCTCAACGTAGTGTAAAGGATAAATCTGGATTCGGTTGTCATGATGTACCTCCTCCATTTAATTCTAATTACACTAATGCTCATGAAGACTTAGAAATGACTGATGTGCCTGTTAACTCTGAGAAAACTCCAACTAATAAGTCAGAGGTATCTGAGTTAAAGAAGTATGCTATTAAAGATCCAACATCTAACGAGTGTAAAACTGAATTAGATGCTGAGGATATTAAAGAACAGGAAAGTAAAACTTCAGTGACTCAGGAACATACTGACTTAGAAAAGGCAAAAGAAGTTAAGTCTAAAAAGTTAATGTCGTGCTTCAAATGCCATCAAAAAGGGCATGTGGTTTCTTGTTGTCCAAATAAGAAATCAGAAGCAATACATAGACCGGTAAACAGAGACCTGTTACCGGGTACTTCTAGGATGAATGTAGACAGGTCGAGTCCTAAACCTGGGTTGGGTAGTCAACTCATAACTAAACCTGTGAACATTATGAAAAGAATAGGAACACATAGTTGTAAGGTCGCTAGATCTTGGTTCGATAACGGATTATCTTTAACTATTGAGGTGCGGAATCCCTCAATACGTTAGGTTTAAGCTTATATAACTTTATTATCAATTAAAGGGCTTCGTTTTGATTATTAACTAAGTTAATCACTCAAAACCGAGCCTTTAATACTATAATAAATATATCTGCATGAAAAACGAGGAGAATAATTAAATATTTGGTGTGTGTAATAATGGCACGGATTTCTAGCTATCTAATTAATGAGCAGCAATAAATATTTATATCTGTTTCAACTCGCAGCCCATGGGCTTTGCGAGTTGACTCAACTCGCAGCCCATGGGCCTGCGAGTCCAGATGCCATTGCGAGCCCAGTTCTCAACTCGCAGGTGAGACCTGCGAGTCCAGATGGTCTGCGAACTGAGATCTCAGCTCGCAAGTCCTGTTGACTTGCGAGTTGACTTCTAAATTTTCGATTTTGAATTTAACATGAAATAGATACTTGTCAAATAACTTTTAACGAATAATAATAACAAGTTAATATCATATATTTACAAGTCTAAACCAATTATACAAGTATTATTATAAATACACTAATCCTATTACAAGCTAAATCTGTTGTCACAATAACATGTCCCAACAGACTCCCCCTTGACAATAGCTCTAGCGTCGTTATTTTCAACTTTGTCTTTGGTCTTTACTTGTAAATACTACTGCCCATATGAATCTTCATTCTAATACAAGTCTTCACCATTAATTGATAATCTCTTGCAAGATCACCCCATGCTTCAGTCGTCAGGATCCTATTTTCATTTAACTTCAACAGGTCCTTCTTCGATAGATTCATCAGGTGTCGATGGTCATAGACTGTCAGAATTACTCTTTCTCCTCTTTCAACTTCATCATCAGCTTCAACCATGACAGCTTCACCAGTCTCTGAATCCACGTGCCAATTCAGAAGATTTCCCAGAATATTCTGTGGCATAGGTTTTAGTGGTATCTGCTGTATGCATTTGACAGCTGGATAAGTTTTCTTCCTTAATCTTTGGCCAGTTCTCTGACTGCGTTCCTTCAATTTGATCGTCTTTCCGACTCTTGGCTTAATCTTCTCAAACTTCATTGATCTACCCTCAGTCCGAATGATTCTCTCAACATAAGTTGCGTAGGGATCATTACTGGGATTTATCAGTTCTAAGCGTGCCAAGTCTCGGATTTCAAATTGAGGAAGCGAACTGAATACTTTGAGCTTCTTATCAAAATATTGAACTCCGTCAAACCTTTTGATAGCGAAAAGTTTCAAGTCAGAATCAAAATACCAGCCGATGATCCCCTTCCTTGGAACTTTCTTTCCAGTTATATCTACTTCAGACATCCCAACCTTTTGCTTTCTCCTCTTCAAAGGTCTAAACATGGGATTGTCTCTGAGTTTTTCTGGAAGGTCATCTTCTGATTCGGAACTGGTTGAGTCACCTAGATTTTCATCTAACTCAACAACCCTTTCTCCATCTTCTTCCTGGATGACCACTTTAGTTGTAGATGGGCTTACGATGTGTTCAACAACATCAGCGTCAAGATCTACACACTCGTCTGCGTCATCATTAACAATGAAAGTCCAATCTTCAGGAGGTACAAACTCTCCTTCTTCAAGGTCAAAATCAATGTCCTCATCTAATTCATCCGGCATGTCGCCTTCAGAATCTGATAAGTCCACCATCTCAAGACCTATAGACATTCATACACAAATGTATTAATATCATAAGTTCTTTCATTGATTTCCCTGAATCAATCTAAGATTTTCCTTATTAATCCATTTATGTATTTAAACTATATTATATATACTTATTCAAACTTTTCATCGATTATCATAATCAATCTAGTATTTGAATAAGTCTTATAATATACGAACATCTTATAATATACGAACATAATGTATTATATGATCTTATAACTCTTTTATCAAACAATGTCAATCTAGAATTACAAAAGACTTATATTATACAAACATTCATTATTATAGAGTTATAACATTTAAACATTAATATTTTACATATTCAAGTTCAAATGTCTTAATTACAAAATGATTCAAAGTTACAATGTATTAATAATTACAGTCAGTCTATATTAATACAAGTGTCACCTTCTTCAGCTCCACCCTTCGCAGTACCAGCACCAGCTATACTACCACTTGCTTCAGCAAACTCCCCCTGAAATGTAGTCTGCTGACCAGTCGTTGAAGGACCGGCCAGCTCACTATCCTTCTGAGCTGAGGGATCATCATCTTCATCATTATTATTCTTCTTCGCCAGCTCATCTTCCTTGCAGGACTCCTGATATATCAATACCTCCCCTTGAGATGGCTCGTCCTTCAGAAGGCTGATGACCAGGCGATCAAGTCTGTCAATTTGTCTTTGCTTATCAGCTACATCATCTATTAAATTACTATTCGTCTTGATGAGTAGTGAGTAGGCGTTATTCTGTGTAGTGACATTGTCGGACAGTTGTAGGAGCTGTGTAGCAAAAGTGTTAGCCACTACTTGCAATTCTCTAACCCTAGACTCCAATTGTGTAATGCGTTCAGCATCAGTCATAGGTGAGGTGGATGGAGCTTCAGTAGTTGTTGGTGGAGTCGTGGCAGCAGGCGGTTGCATTTTCTTAGCTATCTCAGTAGCTACATCCGTCAGAAGGCGAGCGGCAACCCTGCTTGATTTGGTAGTTGGGTGCGAAGACGGGCGAACCAAAGCAGCAATCATTTCAGCCTCTGAGGGCGTAGAACTTGATTGTAGATGAGCTGCAGAGATTGAAGCTGTTTGTCTGAGCAGCTTGCGAGGTCGAGTAATAAGTACCTCCTCCTCTTCTTCTTCATCCTCATCTTCTTCGACAATAAAGTCGGGATCCTGATCAATGGCTTTCCTTTTTAGCTTCAGCGCCGGATCCATAATCAGTCTTGATCCCTTTCGGATCATCCCTTCTGGAATCCCAGATACAAACCCAGGAGGTCCAGAGTCATCATCATTATCAGAATCAGATTCAGAGGTTGAAGCAGCTTCTTCATCTCTTCCTGATGGCCCAGCAGCATCAGGTGCCTCAGAAGATGGTTTTTCAAACCTTGGTGCCTCAGCAACATACTGATCCACATCCTGCATGATGGGATCATTGGCATCATCGTTCTCAGCCAGTACTTGTTGTACCACTTCAGCTGCAACATCAGCATCAACTTGTTGCTCTTGCTGATGTGCTTGGATAAGAACTTCCTCTATAAGCTCTTGTGGCTCAGGCACAGCTGCAGCCATTCTAACATCTATCCAACCATGATTCGGTGGCGCCATATAAGCAGGATCAATCAAAAATCCAAACAGCTCTGTCAGCTGTGGTTGCATCTCAAATCTGCGAGAGGTTTGCATAAACATCGCATTATATGCCCGCAGCCCAATGGTATCCACTCGAATATCTGCTTGAAAAACCGGCAGACCAGGGATATTGGCTCTGATGATCAGCATGCAGAATCTTGGGTATAACATGAATTGCGATCTAACTCCCCCCAAGATCTGGCAAACGAATTCCCCAAAGATGTAATCGGAGAAACTGTATGGTTTGTTATAAACCAGTGACAGTAAGGCAGATAGGAGAGATGAGCTCAACTCATCATATCCTCCCTTCTTAGGTCCAAAAATAGTGACAAGAACATGCCACAGGAACCTCCATTCTCCGAAAATGAGCGCCTTCAAAAACTGACGTCCTCTCTTGGGTCCAACATACCCCATTCGTCCTAGAGCTCCCTCGATAAAGTCAGACGGAAACTCAGTTGGCCCATCTTCCTGCTCTACAGTCCCCAACTGTAATATGTTTCTCAGATCAGAGGCAGAGAAGATAACCGGACGATCATTAATCCTCGTTCGAATGACCGGAGGATTTACAGCAGTATCATACTCAATATGAGCCCAGAACTGTGTAAGTATATCCCTGGATAAGGCAGGTGACTCGCTAATGGCATACTGTATCCTCGATCGACTTAGAAACGTAATAATCCGAGTCAATCTAGATGCACCACGTGCGTTGACGTCCAGATCAACAAGAACATTATGATGTCCAACGAATTGTCGAGCCATATCTGTAATATCACAAATCACACAGATGTTAGACAATTAGTTTAACCAATATTGATAAACTTATATGATCTACAACTTCTAATTGAACTATTAAGTCGTGAAACTTAATTAACAATTATAGTTGTTCATCATATATAGAATCAATAAGTCTAACTTTCTATTTAACCTGCTCACAAATATATTACTTAGTACGGAAAGTCATAAGTCTTATATATAGAGTATACGGTTTTACGTGTTTACATTTAAGTCGACACGTCTAACCGTAGACTATTTTAACTTATAAACGCTTAACTAGTTAACTAATCGAGAGATCATAAATTAAAATTAAGAAAACAAACTTTTCAAAAATCAACTCGCAAGTTCAACTCGCAGTCAACAGAAGTCAACTCGCAAGTTCAACTCGCAGTCAACAGAAGTCAACTCGCAAGTTCAACTCGTAGGTTGGACTCGCAAGTCAACTCGCAGAGTGGACTCGCAGGAGCGGGCTGCGAGTTGAGTCTGGATCTCAACTCGCAGCATGAACTGTTGGAATTCAAAATGCAAGTTTTTGAGAAAATGCTGATTTTGGTCAAAATATGCGGTGAAATTCATTGATTTTTACCTAGAAATGATCACAACGAGAAAGTGTATAATATCTACGGAGTGAAAAATCCGATCCACAAACACAAATTTTTGAAAATAAGTCTCGGTTCGCAGTGTGTGTGGGTTCGCAAGGGAAAGTGAATTCGCAGGACTGGTATCTTGTGAACTCGCAGCCATTTATATACCCATAGACTCGGCTCGGAGAACTCAACTCGCAGAGTTGAGTTCAGCTCGCAGCCCAATCTCAGATCGCAACACTGTTCTCGGCTCGCAATTTTTGTCCAAAAATTACATTTTAATTACAAAACGTCATTTTTAAGTCCAAAAATAAAACAAGTCTAAAATAATGTATATTTTTCACTTGTTATTTTCTTAGAAAATCACATAAGTTACAAGTCTAAAATAAATAATATTTTTTCACTTGTCTTGTAACGAACGAAAATAAAATAAAATTAAATAAGTAAAAAGAAAAATACAAATTAATGCGTAAAAATAAAATGGAACGACAGTGATTCATAATAAACATTTGTATCAAGTACCCTTGTATTAATGAAACAACTAGACGAAAAATAAAATACAATAAAATAAAATAAATTAAAATATCCTAATCAAGGGCGACAAGAATTTATCGACAGCGGGATCAGATTAGAAAGAAACAGCTTAACCAATTGATGAGTAAAAAGTCTAAGAAGATTGTTAGTATGCATACCTTATGAAATTCACAATAAGTTACATAAGAACTCACAACTTAACCATTTATCAACTTATATTTATAAAAGTATAACTTGGTTACCTATTTCCACATAATATAATATTCACATCAAAATGAAGTGATTTAAATATCATAGACAGTTCAAGATGATTACCGGTATTATAATCCATATAAACAAAGTCTACACTGATTTCCAAGCAAACCTTTTATTGTTTGTATGTGTATTACCTAATGTGATTCAAAAATGACATACTGAGAAATCAAGGATAACACATAACACTGTATCTTTCTCTTTCAAGGTAGAGGTCACTAAATAATGTTCTTTGCGAAGCATATGACATACCCTAGAGTAAATTTAAAATGTGACAAATATCAAACTCGTTTTGTAGATACTAGTGGTTCTAGATCTGTACTTAGTACAACAGAAGATCCCTTAGTATAGACAAACCAAGCTTGAAACTATTGGCAAAACTAAAGGAGTCAGGTCTGTACTTAGTACAATAAAGACACCAGTAATTTCACTAACATCCATAATTCTTATTATTTGTCTTGACATATTTTCATAGATTCTTGATAACAGTGTATGGTCAGACTATCTTTCATCAATTAAGACTTATGTCATACGTCATATAGTAAATCACACGAGATAACACACAGAAGATTTATAGCTTATTATATGCTCAGAAATCAAAGCAGAAATTGCCTACCAGTACATCATATAATGAAGCTGTCTAGATCTAAAGTTTTTCAAGCAAATTATATCGTGTGGAGAGAGGAGTATACTAAAATAAAGATAAGTAAAATCCTGGTTTTAAAGATGTAAAGTTCATGTAACAAATTTGAATCTACTAACACATCTAACTTAAGACTTTTACCTACAGTTATTAAGCCAATTCCTCTAATTTACTATCATTTCCCAGTTGATAAAGGCTTAACCTTTATCGGAGGCGGTTCCCTTTAGGTAACAAGCAAATAAATGCCATACGCCTGACCCCCTTTTTCCTTTTTTTTTTAAAAAAAAAAAAGCATAAACTAATAAATATAGACGACTAATTATTACAAACCAACTCTATGGAAGACTAATCCTCTGGATTTCTCATTCCATTTAGTTGCACCAATTTCTCGAATCGAGCTCTGTCGAACGCTTTGGTGTATAAGTCTGCTAAATTATCCACAGATGGAACCTTAGCTAACCTTATCAGGTTCTTCTCAGCACAGTCTCTAATAAAGTGATGTCGAATATCAATATGTTTAGTTTTACTGTGCTTGACCGGATTATTGGTTATTGAGATCGTTGATTCATTATCAATCATCATAGGAGTATTTGTTATACTCAACCCATAATCAAGCAATTGCTGTTGTATCCACAGAACTTGGGAACAACAGCTGCCAACTGCAACATACTCAGCTTCACATGTAGAAATGGCTACTGAGGTTTGCTTCTTGCATTGCCAAGAGACCAGTCTACCTCCTAGGAATTGACATCCACCGGTTGTAGACTTTCTATTCTGATTGCATCCTCCGTAATCAGAATCAGTGTAAGCCACAAAATCTAAGTCTCCATCAGTCGGATACCAAAGTCCCAGCTTCGGTTTCCCTTTGAGGTAACGAATAATCCGTTTTACTGCTTGCATGTGAGATTCTTTAGGAGTAGCTTGATATCTTGCGCAGACACATACTGCGAACATTATATCAGGCCTCAATGAAGTAAGATACATTAGTGATCCAATCATGGCCCTATAAAGAGTAGGATCCACATCTCTATCACTCGATGTATCTGGACCAATACCATGGGCTTCCGGAATAGGAGTATGAAAAATTCTTGATTCTTCCATCTTGAATCGTTCTAGAAGCTCATTAGTATACTTAGTCTGATGAATGAAATATCCATCTTTCTTTTGATCGACTTGCAATCCTAAGAAAAATGTCAATTCACCCATTGCTGACATCTCAAACTTGTTCTTCATAACCTTTTCAAATTCACTACACATCCTTTCGTCAGATGACCCAAAGATGATATCGTCAACATATACTTGAACAAGTAGAAAGTCTCTTCTTTTCCATTTCACAAAGAGTGTACTGTCAATTCTTCCTCTTGTGAATCCATTCTCAAGAAGATAAGTGGACAGTGTTTCATACCACGCTCTCGGAGCTTGATGTAATCCATATAGAGCCTTATCGAGACGATATACTCTATCTGGATACTTTGGATCAGTAAATCCCGGTGGTTGAGAAACATACACCGTTTCTTTGACTTTGCCATACAAGAAGGCACTTTTAACATCCAGCTGAAATACTTTTATTTTCTTTGAGGCTGTAAATGCTAAGAATAACCTAATTGCTTCAAGCCTAGCCACAGGCGCAAACACTTCATTGTAATCAATCCCCTCTTGTTGATTGAAACCTTGGACAACTAGACGAGCTTTATTGCGAATCACGATTCCTCGATCGTTTTTCTTGCACTTAAATACCCATCTAGTTCCAATTGGATATTCTCCAACAGGTAAATTAACCAACTCCCAAACTTGCAATTTTGTGAACTGAGACAGTTCTTCCTGCATTGCCTCGACCCACGAATTTTCCTTCAAAGCTATCTGAACATTCTTAGGTTCAATTTGTGAGATAAAGCATGAATATAGACATAGATTTGAGATCCCTGTCTCGTTCATTTTAGCATACAAGCTTGAATGAGTGGATGTACTAGCTTTAGATTGATTCCGAGTCAGAACAGGAGAATTTGGATCACCGATGATATTATCTATTGGATGAATCCTATTAATTCTTGTTGAAGTAACAGGTTCAACTGGAATATCATACTGTAAGTTGGCACCAATTTCCTCCAAAGGTGGTATACCTTCATTAGTAGTTGATATCCTTAATTGTCTCAGAGGAGTAAGAACATCATCCATAATCCTTTGAGAAGCAATTTCAGGATCTTCACTCTCTTGAGGTATATCATCTTGAGGTTGTTGTGACTCGATAGGGGGGACCACATCAGTATCGACAATATTCCTAGCATCAGACGTTTGAGCACTCGATGTTGGAGTGGGATCCTCATCTCCCGACAATAAATGCTCAGGAATATCTGAGTTACTCAAATAGTCACTGATAGGGACTTTAAATGACTTGAAAAGATCTGAATAATCAAATTTCCAATCCAATCCCTTATGTGAGTCATGTGTATAGCTCGTAACTTCGATGTTATAAACTATTTCAACACGTCCCGAATTTTTATTGAAGACCCGTTTGTTTGGTGAGTTAGGCATGTAACCTAGGAAGTATCCTTCGTCAGCCTTCTCACCAAATTTAGGTTGATGACTTGTTTTCAACAACGTACATGAAACTCCAAAGGGTTCAAACCCTTTTAAGTTCGGTTTCTTTTTGTTCAAAAGCTCATAACATGTCTTGTTTTGCTTTTTAACCGTAAGAACCCGATTGAGAACATGACATGCTGTATTCACTGCTTCTGCCCAAAATATGACCGGAAGCCTTGAATCTGCAAGCATTGTTCTTGCTGCTTCAATTAGAGTTCTATTCTTCCTTTCAGCAACACCATTTTGTTGAGGTTCATATGGTGCACTGAATTGATGTTGAATGCCTTTGCTTAAGCAATATACATTCAATGTAGAATTCTTGAACTCAGTCCCATTGTCACTACGAATTCTCTTAACTCTTTTTCTATAGATGTTCTCTATTAGATCTAGAAACTCCATAAGAATGCCCGGAGTTTCATCCTTAGATCCCAAAAAGAATACCCAAGAGAATCTAGAGAAATCGTCTGTGACAACCAGACTGTACCATTTGCCACCTATGCTTCCCTTGCTTATTGGGCCAAAGAGATCCATATGTAACAGCTCAAAAGGCGAGGAAATAGAGTTCACAGTTTTAGACTTGTGTGGTTTCTTATGCTGTTTTCCTTTCAAGCAAGAGATACACTTGTCTTCAAATGCAAAGCTCTTCGGTGGTACACCCAGAATTAACTCATGTTTTGTTATGTAGTTCATTTTACGAAAATTTAGGTGTGCCATTTTCTTATGTCATAGGAGAGAGTCTGATTCTGAAGCCTTGGATAACAGACAAGTAGATACCATTGAAGTAATAGGAGCATTCATGTTGATAGCATAAATGTCCTTCTTTCTTGGAGCTTTCATCAGTATCCATTTTTCGGGAATGATAAAACCCGGCCTCAGGATCAAGGCCTCTTTCTCAGTGAAGAGAACAGGATGACCTTTATCACAGACTTGGGAAACACTCACTAGGTTGTGTGTTAGTTCTTCAACATAATTCACATCCTCTAGAGTCAAAGTTCCATTTGAAACTGTTCCTTTCCCAGTAATTACTCCTCTTTTATCACCAGCGAAGTGCACTCCTTGTCTCAGTCCACCTCTGAAGTCTATTAGTAGACTTCTGGTTCCTGTCATGTGCCTAGAGCATCCACTGTCAACATACCACCAATTATCATTGTTCTCAGTCTGCTCCTGCACATACAAGTTGTACACAATCAGTTATCAAGAGGGACCCAAGCCATTACGGTCTTGGTTTGTCCCTTATCATCGACAAACTGTAGCTCTTTAAAGTAACCATCCTTCCCATTAGGAGCTTTGGTCACTATTGAAGGAGCATCAACTTGCTGATGATTAGTGGTCCTGGGTCTATGAGTTGACTGACTTCCAACCCTCCCCGATACATAACCTTGGAATTTCTGCCCTTGGTTACGATTATTATAGGACCCTTGGTTAACTCCTTGTGAACGAGATGTAGATCCAATCTCAAAGTGACTTTGGTTCCTTCTCGGAGTCATAAACCTTGACGGCACATGATCTTTATTGAAATTTTCATGCCGTTTAGGTTTGGGCGGCGAGACACTGTGAGAAGCATCTCTTTTAAGAGCAGTAACAGGTTTAATACCAATTCCTGGTCTGGTACCTAACCTGTCTGTGCTCGAACTAGAGATGATTTTAGTCTTATCACTGTTCTCGCGGTTAGGAGTAGCTTCCGTCTTCTTATTGGGACAACAAGAAGATACGTGTCCTCTTTGATGACACTTGAAGCATGATATCTGCTTTCGTGACTTAACAGTCTTAGCAGACTCCTTCTTTGTCTGATCAGAAGACACTGAAGGTAACTCCCTATGTTTCTTAATTCCCTCATTGTTTACATTAGTACTACCAATCATTCCACTTGATACAAATTGTACTTTAGCGAATGATTTGACTGTACTCTTGTCTAATGATAGGTCATTAATAATATTTTTCTGAGTCTCAGATGCTTCAGACTGTTGAGTTTTCAAATCCTCAGTCTCAGGATTCGCATCTGTCATTTCTAGGTCAATAGAAGTAGAAGCAGTGTAATTGGCATTAAAGGGCGGAGGAACATCAGAATATCCTAGGCCAGTAACATCTGTCACACTACGTTGAGAGCTAATGATTCTATCTAAGGTCAAAGAGGATGTTCTATAACCTTCAAATTTTCTATTTAGCTCTACTACCTTCATATTTGACTCTGAAAGTTCTTTATCCCTAATAGAAATATTTCTATTTAGCTCATTAAGGTTTAGATATAACCCGTCTATCTTAACAAATTGTTCATTAATTATGTCAGTTAGACTAGTCTTATCTAAGGCATCACTCTTAATCTTTTCAGTTAATGCCAGCTTATCCTCACCTAACCTACGAACATCAGACTTAGCTATATCTAATTCAGATGTTAAGGTTTTGTTAGATTCAGCAAAAACACTAACCTGAGTCTGTAAGTCAGTAACTAAGTAACAGACATTAGCAAGAGTAAGAAGATCCAGACATACCTTTTTCTTGTCTGACTGTACATCAGCCATGTATGCAACGAAGTCATCGGGACTCATTTCTTCAGTCGAGTTGATGTAGAGCACATCTTCCTCGTTCCTCTTGACTTCTGTGTGTGGCACATTAGCTTGACATTCCTCAGCAGTTGGCATGTATAGAGTTGATTCAGTTGGTTTCTCCTGATCGTCTATTTCAGTCATGAGAGCTTGCTCAGGCGGAGTAGACCAATCATAGGAACCATCAATTTGCTGAACTACCAAGACTTTGGAAGTTAAATTACTTCCCGAGTCTTGTTTTGCAATACCTGTATCAGCCTTCGGTCGTTGACACTCCCTGGCAAAGTGTCCGTAACCTTGACAGTTATAACACTTGACCTTGGACTTGTCAAACCCTGGTCGATTTCCAACAACTCTCTTACCCGTACGCTTTAGGAAATTCTTTACTCTCCTTGACACCATAGCCAGTTGCCACTGGAGGTCCATTTCCTCTAAGTCATCAGGGTCAACCTGATCATAATCTTCATCAAATTGTGCAGGATCATTAATCTTCCCTTGAATATATTTTTCATAGGAAGCAACGAATGAAGCCAGAACCGAAAGTTGTTGTTCTGCTGATTTCACACTCATCGGCATCTTATGATGCCCTTGAGTAGACTTATCCGAAGAATTGTTCCTGCTTCGTTTTTCACCACCATCCGAAGCTATGAAGCACATATCCTCTGTTAACATTTCTCCAAGTTCATCAATTTCACCAGCACACAATGCAGTGGTCGAATTGGATGAAGGATTAGAGATACTAGTCTTTCCATGGTATAAACTTGGATTCTGTAGGTGATCAGAATCTGTATCTCTTGTTTTCTTGGAGAAATCATAACCCCTGAGCTTGTCAATAGCCTGCTCTAGGGTCATAGTAGCATATCATTCATCATTGTCTTTGAGCATGATACCATACATTTCCCACTTACAAGGTAAACCCTCAATGAATTTGTCGGTTTTCTCCTTGTCATTGTAGAAAATTTCGTGGTCGTCAAGTTCACTTAATAAGTGATAAAACCGGGTGGTGTAGGCTTCAAGGTCCTCTTCTCTAAAAGCTTTAAATACCATAAACTGCTTTTTCAGAAGATTACACTTGCCTGCCTTCACCTGAGGGCTTCCCTCACACCTTTTCTCTAGAGCTCTTTAGCTGTGTGAAAGGACTTCAATTGGTGATTGATTTCCTTGGGAAGGCTCATTTTTATCGATGAATGTGCCTTATTATCAATAGTGAATTCTTTCTTCTGATTGTCATTCATCCTGTCGTAAGGCACAATCACAGTTGCATTTCCTACCTCAGCTGTAGGTGCAACATATCCGTTCTTAATACACAGCCAAATAGTGATGTCGTGGAATCTACAGTAACTTTCGAATCTGTCTTTCCACCCGTAATAGTCCTCAAGTCTAAGTAGCTTTGGTGGAACATTAGATTT
Organism: Logfia minima; assembly: GCA_963921325.1. Classification (NCBI taxonomy): domain Eukaryota; kingdom Viridiplantae; phylum Streptophyta; class Magnoliopsida; order Asterales; family Asteraceae; genus Logfia; species Logfia minima. The sequence continues at coordinate 13,163,545 of OY992766.1, forward strand.
GCCAACTTCGTAGTCCATCTCGATCATTCGACTCAAATCAGACATTTTAAAGTCAAAAATCAAGTTATCTCGCGAATTCAGTAATCTCAACTCGCAACTAGACTCAATTCGCAAGTAAAGTCAGCTCGCAGAAATCTCAGCTCGCAGAAATCTCAGCTCGCAGGAAACTCAGTTCGCAAGGGAACTCGGTTCGCAGCTGAATCTCAACTCGCAGAAATCTCAGTTCGCAAGTCTATCTCAACTCGCAGCTGAAACTGAACTCGCAGATAATTCTCAACTCGCAAATAACAGTAACCCTAATCTCAACTCGCAAAACGGCGCCTCGAAATCTGGGAACTGAAACTTTTTGGTATTTTACGAATAAATCCGTAGATTTCGTTCGAAAAACGACCCTAACGATGTTATATAACCAAAAACCTTGTAACCACAACGTTTCTAAGCCCGAAAGCTCTGATACCAATTGTAAGGTCGCTAGATCTTGGTTCGATAATGGATTATCTTTAAGTATTGAGGTGCGGAATCCCTCAATACGTTAGGTTTCAGACTATATAACTTTATTATCAATTAAAGGGCTTCGTTTTGATTATTAACTAAGTTAATCACTCAAAACCGAGCCTTTAATAGTATAATAAATATATCTGCATGAAAAACGAGGAGAATAATTAAATATTTGGTGTGTATAATAATGGCACGGATTTCTAGCTATCTAATTAATGAGCAGCAATAAATATTTATATCTGTTTCAACTCGCAGCCCATGGGCTTTGCGAGTTGACTCAACTCGCAGCCCATGGGCTTTGCGAGTTGACTCAACTCGCAGCCCATGGGCCTGCGAGTCCAGATGCCATTGCGAGCCCAGTTCTCAACTCGCAGGTGAGACCTGCGAGTCCAGATGGTCTGCGAACTGAGATCTCAGCTCGCAAGTCCTGTTGACTTGCGAGTTGACTTCTCAATTCGCGATTTTGAATTTAACTTGAAATAGATACTTGTCAAATAACTTTTAACAAATAATAATAACAAGTTAATATCATATATTTACAAGTCTAAACCAATTATACAAGTATTATTATAAATACACTAATCCTATTACAAGCTAGATCTGTTGTCACAATAACATGTCCCAACAATAGTGTTTCTCCACCTAAACCTAAATGACTTTCAACTCACAATGATAATACTTTCAATCATTCTAGAGATCAAACACCATCGAGGTTTAGGACACCTAGTAGAAACCATAGTCATTATGAGAATGGTTCTACTTCACGTACACATGGGATTAACTACGGGTATAACTATAGTCGTAATCAAGGACAACAATCCCAAGGTTATGTGTCAAGGAGGCTTGCATCTCATTCACCTCATAGACCCAAGACCACCGTTCCTCAACCAACTCAAACTCCTTCGAAAGTAATCCAGGCTCCAGATGGGAAAAAGGGTTACTTTAAAGAAGTTAAGTTTGTTGATGATGAGGGACGATCCAAGTATGTTATGGCTTGGGTCCCTCTTGATGATTAATCGTGTATAAATGTCATGTGCAGGAGCAAACAGTGAACGGAGATAGCTGGTGGTACGTAGACAGTGGTTGCTCAAGACACATGACCGGAGATAGAAGTCTACTGATGGACTTCAAAGGGGGACTGAAGCAGCGAGTAAATTTCGCTGGAGAAAAGGGTGGAATAATCACTGGGAAAGGAAAAGTTTCTAATGGAACTTTGACTCTTGAGAATGTGAACTATGTCGAACAACTAGTTCACAATCTAATGAGTGTCTCCCAAATCTGTGATAAAGGTCATCCTGTACTCTTTAATGATACAGAGGCCTTAGTCCTGAAGCCGGGTCTGGTAATTCTAGATAAATGGATTTTAATGAGGGCTCCAAGGAAGAGGGATATCTATGCTATCAACATGGGTGTTCCTGCATATTCAGTGGAGTCGACATGTTTATTATCCAAGGCTTCTGAAGCAGATTTAGTTTTATGGCATCGGAAAATGGCACACTTGAACTTTCGGAAAATGAACTATATAACCAAGAATGGGTTAGTTCTGCGTGTACCACCTAAACGTTTTGAGTTTGAAGACAAGTGTGTTTCTTGCTTAAAAGGAAAGCAGCATAAGAAACCACACAGGTCTAAAACTGAAAATTCCATCTCCATGCCATTTGAATTGCTACATATGGATCTCTTTGGCCCCATAAGCAAGAGAGCATAGGTGGCTAATGGTATTGTTTGGTTGTCACAGATGACTACTCTAGATTCTCGTGGGTATTCTTTTTAGATTTAATAGAGAATGTCTACAAAACGAGAGTAAAGAGTATTCGTAGTGACAATGGAACTGAGTTCAAGAATTCTACGTTGAATGTATATTGCTTAAGCAAAGGTATTCAACATCAATTCAGTGCACCTTATAAACCACAACAAAATGGTGTTGCTGAAAGGAAGAATAGAACTCTGATTGAAGCAGCAAGAACGATGCTTGCAGACTCAAAGCTTCCAGTCATCTTTTGGGCAGAAGGGGTGAATACTGCATGTCATGTTCTAAATAGGGTTCTTACAGTTAAAAAGCAGAACAAGACTTGTTATGAGCTTTTAAACAATAAGAAACCGAACTTAAAAGGGTTTGAACCCTTTGGAGTTTCATGTACTTTATTGAAAACTAGTTCTCAACCAAAATTTGGTGAGAAGGTTGACGAAGGATATTTCCTAGGTTATGTGCCTAACTCACCAAACAAATGTGTCTTCAATAAAGTTACGGGACGTGTGGAAATAGTTTATAACATTGAAGTTACGAGCTACACACATGACTCACATAAGGGATCAGATTGATTTGATTATTCAGATTTCTTTAAGTCATTTAAGGTCCTAATGTGTGATTACATAGTTGATCCTTTAATCTCTGAGCATTTATTGTCTGGTGATGGGGATATTGGCCCCATTCCAACATCGAATGCTTCTCTAAATCAGACTACTATGGATCCTAATCATGCATCAACAAGTGCCACACAACAACCTTTGGTGAATAACACTCACAAGACTGACAAGTCGTCAGAAGTTACAGATAGAATAACTTCTGATGAGATGTACATTACTGATGAGGATATGCCACCCTTGGAAGAAATTGGCACCAATGTAAATGATGAATTACCGCTTGAACCGATTATAACAACAAGAATTCACAAAGATCATCCAACTGAGAATATCATTGGTGATCCAAATGCATCAGTTCAAACTAGAGCTAGTACATCTGAGTACTCAAGCTTATATGTTGCAATCATGGAGATTGGGATTATCAATCAATGTTCCTACTAGTGCTTTATCTCACAAATTGAACCTAAGAATGTCCAAATGGCTTCGAAGGACAATTCGTGGGTAGAAGCAATGTAGGAAGAGTTGTCTCAGTTCTCAAAATTACAAGTTTGAGAGTTGGTTGACTTACCAGTTGGTGAGTATCCAATTGGAACTAGATGGGTGTTTAAGTGCAAGAAAGACGATCGGGGAATCGTGATTCGCAATAAAGCTCATCTAGTCGTTCAAGGTTTTAGCCGACAAGAGGGAATTGATTACAATGAAGTGTTTGCACCTGTGGCTAGGCTTGAAGCAATTAGGTTATTCTTAGCATTTGCAGCTTCAAAGAAAATGAAAGTTTTTCAGATGGATTTTAAGAGTGCCTTCTTGTATGGCAAAGTCAAGGAGACGGTGTATGTTTCTCAGCCACCGGGGTTCACTAATCCACAGTGTAAGTCACTAGATCTTGGTTCGATAACAACGTTATCTTAAAGTATTGAGGTGTGGAATCCCTCAATACGTTTGATTAAAGTTTATCTAACTTATATATTAATTAAAGGGCTTTGTTTTGATAATTAACTAGTGTTAATCCTTCAAAACCTAGCCTTTAATATAATAAAAATATCTGGGCACAAAAAACGAGGTGTGTGTGTAATTAATTCTCAGAGTGATGTAAGGCACGGATATCAATAAAATAACTCAAGTATTTTATTTATATCCGACTCAACTCGCAGGCCATGGGCTTTGCGAGTTGACTCAACTCGCAGCCCATGGGCCTTGCGAGTCCAGATGGGTTGCAAGCCCAGATCTCAACTCACAGAGGAAAGACTGCGAATCCAGATGCTCATCTCACAGGTTTAATCCTGCGACTTGAGTTTGGCATTGCGAGTTGAGATCTCCTCTCGCAAGTCTTGTGACTTGTGACTTGAGTTCTCACTTTGCAATTCAGACTTTAATTCGTATTCGTCACTTGTCTAATATTATCATATTTAACAAATAATAATAACAAACTAATATCTTATATTTACAAATCTAAACCAATGTACAAACTTGATAATAATTACACCAGTTCTATTACAAGCTAGATCTTGACTCCTCCTTGACAATAGCTCTAGCGTCGTTACTTGTAAATTTTACTGCCCATATGTATTTTCATTTTAACACAAGTCTTCACCATCATTTGATAATCTCGTGCAAGATCACCCCATGCTTCAGTCGTCAAGATCCTGTTTTCGTTTAACTTCAACATATCCTTCTTAGACAGTTTCATTAGGTGTCGATGGTCATAGACTTTCAAAATTACTCTTTCTCCTCCTTCGACTTCATCATCAGCTTCAACCATGACAGCTTCACCAGTCTCTGAGTCCACATGCCAATTTATAAGATTTCCCAAAATGTTCTGTGGCATTGTCTTCGGTGGTATTTGCTGTACACACTTGACAGCTGGATAAGTCTTTTTCCTCAGTCTTTTGCCAGTTCTTTTACTGCGTTCCTTAAATTTGATCGTTTTTCCGACCCTTGGCTTTATCTTTTCAAACCTCATTGATCTACCCTCAGTTCGAATGATTTTCTCAACATAGTTTGCATAAGGATCATTACTGGGATTTATCAATTCTAAGCGTGCCAAGTCTCGGATTTCAAATCGAGGAAGAGAGCTGAAGACTTTAAGCTTTTTATCAAAATATTGAACACCGTCAAACCTTTTGATAGCAAAAAGTTTCAGATCAATGTCAAAGTACCATCCAATGATTCCTTTTCTCGGTACTTTCTTTCCAGTAATATCCACCTCAGACATCCCAATCTTTTGCTTTTTCCTTTTCAAAGGTTTAAACATGGGATTGTTTCTGAGTCTTTCAGGAAGCTCATCTTCAGATTCAGAACTAGTTGAATCATCTAGATTTTCATCTAAATCAACAACTCTTTCTCCATCTTTGTCCTGAATAATCACCTTCGTTGTTGATGGGCTTACGATGTGTTCATCGATATTTGCATCAGGATCTACACCATCGTCTAGCCCAACATCAATACTGGAAGTCCAGTCTTCAGGAGGCACAAACTCTCCTTCTTCTAGATCAAAATCAATGTCCTCATCTATTTCATCTTGCATATCGCCATCAGAATCGGATAAGTTCAACATTTCCAGACCTATAGAAATACATACACAAGTAATCATTAATATCATAAATCCTTTCATCGATTTCCCTGAATCGATCTAAGGATTTCCTTATTAATCAATAATAATTAAAATTATAAATTCTTTCATCAATTTTCCTGAATCAATCTAAGAATTTCCTTATTAATTTCTTTGTGTATTTAAAATACATTATATATACTTATAAATCTTTCATCGATTATCATAATCAATCTAAGATTATAAAAGTCTTATAATATACACACATTTACAAATTATAAAATTCAAACATTAATGTATTATACATTCAAGTTCAAAAATCTTAATTAAACAATTATATTACAATACAAAATGTTGTTTCAACAAGCTTCACCTTCTTCAGCAGCTTCACCAGCACCAGTTGTTTCTTTATCAGCTTCACCACCAACACTTGACTCCCCTTGAATATTAGCTTGCTGACTTGTCGTTGAGGGACCAGCCAGCTCACTATCTTTTTGAGCCGTGGGATCATCATCTTCATCATTTCTTCGCTTCTTTGCCAGCTCATCTTCTCTGCAGGACTCTGTATAGAGTAATGTCTCCCCCTGAGATGGCTTGTCCTTCAGGAAGCTGGTAACCAAGCGATCAAGTCTGTCAATCTGCCATTGCTTGTCAGTTACATCATCTATCAAATTGCTATTCTGTGTAGTCACACTCTCAGACAAGGACAGGACTTGAGATGCCAAGATGTTGGTTGTAGCCTCCAACTCTCGAACCCTAGACTCTAAGTGGATAATGCGTTCAGAATCAGTCTTTGGTGAGGTTGAAGGAGCATCAGTAGTGGTGGGAGCAGGAGGTTGCATTTTCTTAGCTATCTCAGTAGCTATATCCGTTAGAAGGCGAGCGGCAACCCTGTTGGACTTGGTGGTTATATGCGAAGACGGGCGAACCAAAGCAGCAATCATATCAGCCTCAGAGGGCGTAGAACGTGATTGTGTAGGAGCTGCAGAGGTTGAAGCTGTTTGTTTAGCCTGCTTGCGGGGGCGAGGGATAAGCGACTCCTCCTCTTCATCTTCATCTTCATCTTCGTCAACAAGAATAAAGTCAGGATCTTGGTCAGCGGATTTTCTTTTTAACTTCAGTGCCGGATCCATAATCAACTTTGACCCTTGACGAATCATGCCAGCTGGAATCCCGGAGACAGACCCAGATGGTCGAGTCTCATCATCATCAGATTCAGAATCAGAAGCAGAAGCAGCTTCTGCATCTCTACCCGATGGACCAACATCACCAGATGGCTCAGCAAATGGAGTCGGTCTAGAAGTACTTGGACCCTCAGCCGAATATTGATCTACATCTCTCAAGATCGGATCAGTGGCTTCATCATGTTGTACCAAAACATCTTTCACTAGCTGTGCAGCAACTACAGGATCCACCTGTGGCTCAGGTTGGTGTACCTGATCCAAAACCTCCTCAATCAGCTCCTATAGTGCAGGTACAGTTGCAGCTATATCAACATCAAGCCAACCGTGATTCGGTAGCGCCACATAGTGAGGATCGATCAGAGAGCCAAATAACTCAGTTAGCTGGGGCTGCATCTCAAATCTACGCGAGGTTTGCATAAACATTGCATTATAACCTCGGAGCCCATTAGTATCCACACGAATATCTGGTTGAACAACCTGCAGATCAGGGATATTGGCTCGAATGATTAGCATGCAGAATCTCGGGTAGATCACAAACTGTGATCTAACACCCCCCAAGATTTGTCTAACGATTTCCCCAAAGATATAATCTGAAAAACTGTATGGTTTCTTATAAACCAGTGACAGTACTGCTGATAAGAGGGAAGGGCTCAGCTCGTCATATCCGCCCTTATTGGGACCAAAAACCGTAACCAGGACATGCCATAAGAATCTCCATTCTCCGAAGACTAGAGCTTTGAGGAACTGACGTCCTCTCATGGGTCCTACATATCCAATGCGTGCCAGTGCTCCCTCTATAAAGTCCGAAGGGAACTCAGTTGGTCCATCTTCCTGCTCGACGGTGCCCAGCTGTAAGATGTTCCGAACGTCGGTGGGAGAGAAGATAACAGGGTGATTATTAACCCTCGTCCGAATGATCGGAGGATTCACAACTGTATCATACTCAATATTGGCCCAGAATTGAGTTAGTAAACCCTGTGACAGTGCAGGCGACTTGGTAACGGCATATCGAATCCTCGATCGTGCCAAAAATGAGAGAACCCGAGCAACGCGAGAAGCTCCGCGTGCGGTGATGTCCAAGTCCACCAACACATTATGGTGAGCAGCAAACTGTCTGGCCATATCTGTAATATCAAAATTACACAAATGTCAGATAATTGGTTTAACGTATATTGATAAACTTATATAATCTACGACACGTAATTGAACTATTAAGTCGTGAAACTTAATTATCAACTATAGTCGTTAATTATATATAAAATCAATAAGTCTAACCCCTTTACTGAACCTGTTACACAAAGTCACAAGTTGTAAAAAGAAAGTATAGCCTATTACTAGAAGTTGTAAGTCTTACATAAGGAGTATATGGTTTAACGTGTTCACATTTAAGTCGACACGACTAACCATATAACATTTTAACTTATAACTCTTAATCAGGTAATTAATCTAGAGTTCGTAAATTAAAATTAAGTAGTCAACTTGCAATTCAATTTGTAAAAACAAGTCAACTCGCAGGTCAACAAGTCAACTCGCAAGTTTCAACTTGCAAATCAGCAGGTCAAAAATGTCGATTTTAAGTTAATTACACGGTGAAATTCCTTGATTCATACCTGAAAATGTTCGAAATGAAAAGATGGATATGATCTACGGAGTCAAAGGTTCAATACTCGAACAAAAATCTCAAAAAATAAAATGGAATAGGCTCTCAGTTCGCAAATGTCAACTCGTAGATAAGTGAACTCGCACAGCTGTGTGTTTGACTTGTGAACTCGCAAGTATTTATACTTGTTGACTCGGCTAGCAGAGGAACTCAACTCGCAGAGTGAGCTCAACTTGCAGCCAGAGTCAATATGCAAGTCAACTCGCAGAGTTGACCAGAAAACACAATTTTTGTTAAACTAAATTAAATTAAAATAATTCTAAGCCTGTAAAATAAACAAGTCTAAAATAAACGTATTTTTCACTTGTTTTGAGACCTTAAATTAACACGAGCGACAACATTATCAAATAAAATAAAATGATAACAATAGGAATAAAAGCATAAAATAAAAATGGTAAAGATTCATGATAAACATTGGTATCAAGTACCCTTGTATTAATGAAACTTATAAACGAAAAATAAAATAACAAAAATACAATCTAAGAGAGGGCGTTAAGAATTTATCGACAATGGGATCATATTAGAAAGAAACAGCTGAACCAATTGTTTGATTAAGAAGTCTAAGAGGATTGTGAGTATACATACCTCATGAAATTCACAATAAGTTACAGAAAACTTACAATCTTAGCCATTTATCAACTTATATTTATAAAAGTATAACTTGAGTACCGTGCTCCACAAAATATAACATGATTCATCAAGATGAAGCGATTAATTATCATAGACAGTTCATGATGATTACCGATATTATGATCCACATAAACAAAGTCTACAATGATTTCCTAGCAAACTGTTATTGTTGGTATGCATATTTCCTAATGTGATCTAAATACGCCATACTGAGAATTCAAGTAGAACACATAACACTGTATCTTTCACATTCAAGGTAGAGGTTACTAAATGATGTTCTTTTCGAAGCATATAACATACCCTTGAGTGAATTTAAAATGTGACAAACATCAAACCTATTTTGTAGATACTAGTGGTTCTAGATCTGTACTTAGTACAACATAAGATCCCTTAGTATAGACAAAACAAGTTTGAAACCATTGGCAAAACTAAAAGAGTCAGGTCTGTACTTAGTACAATAAAGTCACCAGTAGTTTTACTAATAGCCATAATTCTTATTATTTGTCTTGACATATATTCATAGATTCTTGATAACAGTGTATAGTTAGACTATCATTCAACAATTAAGAATTATGTCATACGTCATATATCAGATCACACTAGATAACACACAGAATAATTATAGCTTATTATATGCTCAGAAGTCAAAGCAGAATTTGCCTACCAGTACATCATATAATGAAGCTGTTGTGGATCCCAAAGGATGATCTTTTAATCAAATCAAGTGGATAAGGAGATAAGAACACAAGCAAATGATATAAAGTTTAAACAAAATGATGAACAAAAGGAATAAAACTTTATATTTCTCAATACCCAAAATATTCTCTCAATGTAAATGTACCAGCCAAAATACAGAGAATAAAGTGTGTGTAAATGTCTTGCCCTAAATATCTCTAACTTTGTTATTTATACTAAACAAAACTGGCCGTTCTGCGACACAAGCCTTGTGTCGCAGAGATCACTAATGCGACACAAGCACTGTGTCGCAACTACAACTAATGCGACACAAGCCTTGTGTCGCAGTACACAGAAAATGTAATTTTCACTAAGTCTATTTCATTTACAGACACAGTATAGACTAGACCAACTGACAGACACTCTAAGATGCATCAACAAACTCCCCCGTGTCTTCAGCTTGGTCTTCAAGATCTTCGTTCAAACCCAGCTTGCTGGAAATACACCGCCAGCGTGTATTCCATGTGTCACACACACATTGACAATCCTATGAAATTGAAGTGCGAACTTCTTGTTCATCACGTTCTTCTCATTGAAGCGAATCGGATTGTCAAATAGCTTTCTCAGATCTTTCTCAGAGAAATTTATTAAGCTCATCGGATCAAAAACTCTGAATTGAGTTTTCTTCAAGTTATAAAGTGAGCTCTTCTCTGGTTGCTCGGTTTCAGGCACAAATATCAAAACTGCCTCACCAGTATGAGCATCCAGTTCCCAGTAATGAAGTCTTCTTAGAAAGTCCAAGGGAACTGTCTCCAGAGGTATCTTCTTCAAGCACTCAGCCGGAGGATAACGCATTTTGATCAATGGCTGTTTGGTGACAGGATCTAACCGTTTCTTATATATAATTCTTGTTCCCAATGTCGGTTTGATGAAACTGTACCGTTTAGTGCGAATTTCACGTTGAAGCGTAGATTGAATGAAGTTGGCACGATCGTCTTTTGAAGGATTAATCAAAGCAAGCTGAGCGAGACGATTGATTTCTCCTTTTGGCAATGTGCTCAGCTTTGAGAATGATCTATTGAAATATTGGATACCATCAATCCTTTTGATCATAAATAATCCATTTGAGATCTTCCAACTCTTTATCAGTCCAGTATACACTCCAGTGACTTTGTATGATTTGCAGGTGACCGGCACTTGTTTTCCATCTTTTCCGTGTGGCCACCATTTAGCAAGACTTTCAGTTTTAGTCTCAATCGGTTCATCATCAGGAATAGGAGTCTCCGATGTTCCTTCATCTTGAGTCTCAGAAGTATTATCAGTTTCGTGTTCAGAAGAATCTGACTCAATAATTGGAGCATCATCATAGAACTCATCATCGTCAAGCTCTTCCTCCTCAACCTCAAAATCAGCATCTTCTTCAAAGTTATCACTATCATTTTCCGAATTGACTTCGTTTATCATGCGTTGAATAAACGAGAGGTCTGCACAAGAATAGTCAACTGCTAACGGTCTCGGTTGGCCAGGAATCCGATGCACAGGAAAGTACTCTAAAGAAGGTATTTCATTAGAAGGTTCAATTAGTACATCATCAGATACAGACTCTGACCCCGGTCCTATTGGTTCTATTGATGGACCGGCGGGAACAGACTCCCCCGGACCATAGACCGGGTCTCAACTCCTAAACCTATCCTCTAATTTTGTGATTCTAGACGTTTGAGCTTCAATCAGGGCGGCTTGTGACTGAATGAGATTGGCTTGATCATGCACAGTCTTTTGCATCTCCTCCATCCGATCCAAAAGTTGCTTTATAATATCAGGATGAGGATGCACGGGAGGCTGAACCTCCGAAGGCCCAACAGTTGAAGAAATGCGCGTCGACTGGATGTAGGAATGTCGTCTGAGACAATGTAAGTGACATCCTCACTTGGCCTTTTGCCTGTCGACCTGGGAGGAGAGGGACAGATCTCATCAATATCCGCATAATATCTTCAAATTGAGGATCGGGATTTAGTTGTTGTTGTTTGTTGAGACTGTTGTTGTGGTTACTTGTTGTTGAATCTGTTGTGTTGTTGTTGAATCGGTGCCTGTGGTGGAGGTGACAGTGGCCTAGGAATAGGAGCCGGTTCGGCGAATTCGTCACCCTCCGGAGGCACATAGGCCTCATCCACAATGTGTCCAAAAAGAGGCACGTCAGGTGGAACTGGTGCACCCTTAGCATATTGGCCGGAGACCACAAAAATTCTGGTATTCATCGGCGTCGGTCGGAATTGGTGTTGTGGGGCCACCGGTAATTCCGGGAGCAGGTGGTTGATGAGAAGTTGAACAAATCGTGGGTACAAAGCCCACTGGTTCTCACCTGCTTGAGTGTGGTCCACCATAGCGCGAAAGATATAGCCCGAAAAGTTGTAGGGCTTATTGTATACCAGTGCCAGCATTGCTGACGCAGTTGAGTGGCTGATGCCATCGAAACCAGCTTTGCGTGCAGAAAGGCACACTATCATTATGTGCATCAAATACCGCCAGACCTTGGTGAGAAAGGCCTTGCGATATTGATCTCTGGGGATAGTAGGATAACCCAGACGAATCATGCCACCAGAGATAAATGCATTTGAAAACGTAACCGGCATTTCTGAGTCGTCCGGAAACTCAAAGAACTCCCTGATAGTCTGTTCGGATATTATGATCTCACGATCATGAACTCGGGAGATAATCCTGGTGTATGGGAGATCTGAATTTATTGCCGCGTTAGCCCAAAATTCCGTGATGTGATCACGGTAGATAGCGGTTGTGGTTGTGGCTGTGATTGCATTATAAATCCTGGAACGGCGAAGGAAGGCGATCATTGGTCTGTATGGGGCGGCCGATTCCTTGTCATCATCCAAAAAGGCAATCACATTGTGACGTGGTTCCCAGAATAAAGCGTTTACATTTACACCTGCCATATCTGTAAGAACCGAGAAACTTGGAAGCCGTTAGTTTCAATAAATAACATTGACATTTTTGAATTAAAAAATGTCTTGCGACACAAGCCTTGTGTCGCAGGATAGACTGCGACATAACGAGTTATGTCGCAGTTTTGCAATTTAATCAAATTAATGATTTATTAGCGACATAAGGGTTGTGTCGCACAAGTAGATCAGCAACATAGCAGTTGTGACGCAGACAAAGCAGCGTCATAAAGCAGTGACACAACAATTGTGTCGCTTTATGTCTAGCGTCATAAGGCAGCGAAACAACGCTTGTGTCGCAAAGATGAACATCAAGAAACCCAGATTAATCCGATGAACACAAATTGGGGTTTTTAAGTTTTGATCATGTCCGAAGTTGTATTAATATAGCAGGAGTATAAAACAACATGCATTATGCATATATAAACACATTTAGTTAGTTAATTTCGGTAAAATAGGAACTCTAAATAAACCGAAACTTTAAATAACAATGGCGAGCGAAATACAAATTGATAGGAAGTAAAACGTGTACCTATGGATGCGGAATAACAAGGAGAACAAGATTCAGACGAAGAAATCCAGAAAAGATCCACAGAAATCACAGAATAATTGAAAAAACGAATCGGGTTGGTTGTGTCGTAGGTTTTCCTTGTGTCGCTGGTTTTGAATATTTTTGTGTCGCTGGTAATTAAAAACTAAATACAGCGACACGAGGGTATTTATACCCCTGACATAAGGCAGCGACACAATATGCGACACAAGCCTTGTGTCGCTGAAAGTATCAGCACAATGAGCGACATAAGGGAGCGACACAATGACTGTGTCACTGGGCCACAAAGTATGCGACACAAGTGTTGTGTCGCAGGATAGTCAACACAAATAAGCGACACAAAGCTTGTGTCGCAGAAGTCAATCAAGAGTTCACGTTTTTAGGATTTTTATATTTGTGACACTTAGTGAACGAATTAAATAAACTAAATAGCAAAATAATAAATAAATAAATAATAAAAGACATGAAAAGAACAGATTTAGATGTGTCATTGTAGGAATCATATTAGAAAGACAGACTCGCAAGACAATATCAAACTTTAATTCGCTTACCAGTATAGTTGTCCAAATTTAAGTTTATCAAGAAAGTTATCAAGCCTTAGACGCAGTCTGAAACAGGACGATTATCAGTATTGTTTGTCCATTTAAACATGTAACACACACAACTTCAAGCGTAGCAGTTATTGTGAGAGTGAATAGATCTCTGTGACTCCCCCATAGATATACTCTTAGTATGAAGTCATGCTCAAAACTTCGATTAGTTAGAGAAAGCGTTTGAATTCAATATTTTTAAGAATCAAGCCAGCGGTGACAGGTCTGTACATTCGTACAACAAAGCGACATAAACTTGATTCAGGTGTAAGCAAAACCAGACTTGGTCAAACCATTTGGCGACCTTGTAAGTTATCTTTGATTTTATAAGATTTGAAAGTACTTTGACTTTTGTTTGCTTAATGTTTGAAAGTATACTGACTGAGACCAGGTCTGTACGGACGTACAACAAAGGAAACAGACAGTATAAATCCCCAAATGATGTCAGATACAAACTCAAGTCAATTGAAGCATGGCAAGCTAATACATAAGAATTTAAGATACATTGTCATACATCATATGATGGTCATCACAAAAGAGTAAACACGGATTTAAGTATTTCTTAGTTGCGCAAAGAAGAGTGTGAACATGTCTACCAATACATTGTGCAAGTAGTCAGATGTTTATAAGAGCAAGAATAACATATACAAGATAAACCTACTGATATATCGAGGATAAAACTTGAGATTGTCGTTTGAGGAGTGTCTCCTAATGTACTATCATATCCCTAGTTGTTTTGAACACAACTAAACGTCTTTTAACAAATGTTGCAACGTTGCTTTTTGTTAAATGTTAAATAACATGAAGAATGGCTATTGCTTAGCCCGTTTTTTTTTTTTTTTTTTAACAAATAATAATAATAAGAACATAACAGACTAAGGTCACACATATTACTTTTGAATGGGAAAGAAACGTAAACCTATCATGTTGACTAGCTCATCGAAACGAACACGGGAAAACGCTTTGGTGAACAGGTCGGCATTCTGCTTAAGGGTATCTATTTGGACCAGATCAATTAGGTGTTTTTCATAACAATCACGAATGAAATGAAACCTAATTTCTATATGTTTGGTCTTAGAGTGTTGGACAGGATTACGAGTAATACATATAGCAGCAGTATTATCTATATGAATAGGAGTCATTGTTAAGAGTAAACCGTAATCGCGCAACTGGTGTTGTATCCAAAGAACCTGGGAACAGCAACTAGCAGCAGCAATGTATTCAGCCTCAGCGGTTGAGGTAGAAACAGTTGTTTGCTTTTTGCACTGCCATGATACGAGCCGAGGTCTAAGAAACTGACATCCACCAGAAGTGGACTTCTTATCCATATTGCATCCCCCATAATCCGAGTCCGAGTAAGCAGTGAGCGCGAAGGTTTTCTCATTAGAATACCAGAGACCAAGAGTTGGTCTACATTTGAGATAACCGAAAATTCGCATAACTGCCTTCATGTGAGACACCTTCGGTTTAGCCTGATACCTAGAACAGAGAGAGACTGCAAAGACAATGTCCGGACGCGATGCAGTGAGATACATCAGAGAACCAATCATAGATCGGTAATCTTTTTCCGGACAGTCCTCTTCATCTTCCGCTGGACCAAGGTGATGATTCAGCTCTAAAGGCGTCCCATAGGATTTACAGTCAGTCAAGTTATACCGCGTAAGCATATCATTGACGTACTTGGACTGATGAATGTAAATCCCTTTAGCAGATTGTTCGACTTGTACGCCCAAGAAAAAGTTCAGCTCCCCCATTGCACTCATTTCAAATTCTGACTTCATGATCCGCTCGAAGTCGCGACACAGTTCATCCTTGGTGGAACCGAAGATGATGTCATCCACATAAACCTGTACTAATAAAAAGTCCTCCCCTGCATGCTTGATGAAGAGAGTACTGTCGATCGTTCCTCGTACAAAACCATTCTTCAGAAGATGAGTCGCAAGCCGCTCATACCAAGCTCTAGGAGCTTGATGAAGACCATACAATGCTTTGTCTAGCTTGTAGACGTAGTTCGGATGAACAGAGTCTTCAAATCCAGGCGGCTGTTTGACATAGACCTCTTCAACCACTTGACCATACAGAAATGCACTCTTAACGTCAAGCTGGTAAACCCGAAATCCTTTGAATGAAGCGTACGCCAGGAAAATGCGGATGGATTCCAAACGAGCAACCGGAGCAAATACTTCATCATAGTCCAAACCTTCAATTTGAGTGAAACCCTGGACCACTAGTCGTGCTTTGTTGCGAATTACCACACCCCGATCATCCTTCTTCACACGATATACCCAACGAGTGCCAATAGGATGAACACCCTTGGGTAAAGGCACCAAAGTCCACACTTGCAGCTTGTTGAATTGTTGAAGCTCTTCTTGCATAGCTTCAACCCAGTATGGATCCTTTAACGCATCAGCTGTCTTCTTCGGTTCTACTTGGGAGAGAAAGCATTCTTCAATTTCCGAAGCAAAACAAACAGGATCAGTGACGGTAACAGGAGATGGTGTCAACACAGATTGTTCAGCAGCAGCAATCTGTCTTCTCGTTAAAACACCTTTGTTTAAATTACCAAGAATGGCATCAACTGGATGTGACACATTGATCCAAGAACTCGGAATTGCAGCTGGAACGATGATAGAATCAAGGTTTGTAGAGTCAGCTTCAAGTTCGAGTTGACGTGCAGGTAAATCTTCAAGGTCAGAAGCAGGTGATTGAACAGAATCCTCAAACATTTGTTCCTCATCATTTGTAGGATTAGGAACATTCTCAGTAACGAGTGGAGGTGGAGTCTCACAAGTAGCAGCAGGAGCAGTTGCTGGTGTTCCTGTAGGTGGTGGAGGAACAGAGATAGGTGGTGTTTCAGAAGCGATGTCCAGCCCATGAAGTAGTGTCACTATATCCTCTTCTTCATTTTCCTCAGGAATATTGAAAGAATCAAACAGTGTTTGATAGTCAAACAAATATTCGGGTCCCTTCCCCTGAGGGTTGTCAGTGTAATGGGAAAAGGTGACTTCAAAATGTTCTTCCACACGCTTGGTCACTAAGTTATACACACGTTTGTTGGGTGAGTTATTAGAGAATCTTAGAAAAACACATTCACAGGATTTCTCACCAAACTTAGCAATTCGTTCCTTGGTGTGCATAATAGTGCATAAGCAGCCAAACGGTTCAAGAAATTGTAGATTAGGCTTTCTATTGTTGAACAATTCATAGGATGTCTTGTTCTTCTTCTTAACCGTTAATACCCGATTTAGAACGTAGCAGGCTGTATTCACAGCTTCGGCCCAGAAGGTGATTGGAAGCTTAGAGTCAGATAACATTGTACGTGCAGCCTCAATCAAGGTTCTATTCTTACGTTCTGCAACCTCGTTCTGCTGTGGAGTCCTTGCGGCACTGAATTGGTGTTCAATACCATTACTCAAACAGTACAGTTCCATAATCGAGTTCTTAAACTCTGTACCGTTATCACTCCTAATTTTCTTGATTCTCAAATTACAAAGATTTTGCAGTTTATCGAATAGATAGATGAGAATCTCAGGCACTTCATCCTTGGTCTTCAGAAAATAAACCCAAGAAAACCGCGAGTAGTCATCCGTCACAACCAGACAATAAGAAGTACCTCCCAAACTCTTCTTTTTGACTGGTCCGAATAGATCCATGTGAAGCAGCTCCAAGGGCTTCTCAGTTGAATTGGCCAGCTTCGGTCTGTGAGACTTCTTGTGTTGCTTTCCTTTCTGACAAGGGACGCAATGATCATTCAGTCCAAAGGATTGCTTAGGGACACCTCGCACAAGGTCATTCTTGATGAGGTGGTTCATCTTGCGAAAGTGCAAGTGTCCCATACGCCTGTGCCAAAATAACGATTCCTTCTCTGGAGCCTTAGAAAGAAGACAAGTGAGCTGTGTAGTTTCCACAGTACTCATGTCCAGAATATACGTGTCTCGCTCCCGAGGTGCCCTCAGTAGCACTCATTCTTCAGGGATCACAAATCCCGGCTTCAATATACAACATTCAGTGTCTGTAAAAGTAGTAGTGTACTTTTTATCGCACACTTGAGAGACACTGAGGAGATTGTGTTGTAATTGCTCCACAAAATTTACCTTCTCAAAGCTTACCATTCCATTGGTAAGCGTACCTTGACCAGAAATAACTCCCCCTTTATCACCAGCGAAGGCCACATAACCTCCATTGAAAGCATGAACTTCAGATAAAAGAGAAACATCACCGGTCATGTGCCGAGAACAACCGCTGTCGATATACCATTTACTATTTTTTACAGATTCAGGTTGCTGCGGCACCACAAACAAGGTAAATTAGTTAGAAATGGAGACCCAAGCCTTGATAGTCTTGGGTACTCCAGTAACATCATCAACAATGACCACATCAGTCAAAACTTTATTTTCAAACAGTTTAGAATGTTTGACTGATGAGGTATTGTTAGATGTAGAATCTTTGCAAGATTCTTTAATCTTCCAAACTTGTTTTGGTTTGGATGCATGCAGGTCAAAAACTTTGGGCTTTAAGTTTTGCAAAGTATTTTGCTCAACTTTGTTGACCTTAACAGCTGGGATAGTAGGCTTAGAGCATTTCATTGAAATAGGCTTCTTTGAAAGTTTTTTAAGTTTTGAAACTTGAGAAACCTGTTTCCCAGACTGTTTCTTTGCAAGCACATGACAATTATTTATCAAATGACCTTGCTTCTTGCAGTAGAAGCAAGATCGTTGCTCAAAACAAGATTGAGATTTAGGAACAAACCGATGAGCTCGACCAAAAGAAGCATGTGTTGAACAATCACACTTGTGTGAGCATTCAACAGCAGCAGAAGCTTTAGTTGAAATTTTAGAAGATTTATTTAATTTAATCGTTTTAGAAACAATCTTCTTTTGAGGTTCAGCCATAGCTTTACCTTTTCCTTTTGTTATAGCCTGTTCTTTTTGTTCGATAGTAATTATATGATTTTCAGGCTTGACGTTTTTCTTAACTGGTCGATACTCTTGATCAGTTATGTCCTCAATTTCAATTTTCTCTTCAATAATACGAGGAAGCACAGAAAGAGTCTTTCCTAATTTAGGCTCAACTATATTTTCAGATTTAATAAGTTCAGTCTGATGAATCTTGGCCTTAATAGGTTTAACTTTCTCAACCTTTTGAGTCTTACTTGTTTCAGACTCACTAGTATTATCCCTAATAGGCTCGGGCCTACTAGTTTCAGGTTGTTCACATGCAATGATGACATTTTCAGCCTTAACTAGCTCACGCTTACTTATATTGATGCTCACAGTAGGTTTGACAGTTTTAACATCTATCTTAGTAAAGATAGGCATCATATCATTGACATTATCCCTAACAGGCATAGGTAAATAATCCTTAGGAGGTGGGACTTGATGAAAACCAAGTCCTGCCTTACTCTTAGTGTCAGTCCTCTGTGCCTGTAGGATTTCATCAAAGACTAGAGAGGATGTTGAAAAGTTTGAAAGCTTTTTCTTTAAATTTAAAACCTCAGTTTGAGATTCAACAAGTTCCCTTTTAACAGATGATAGCATATCCACATAGCTACCAATTTCATCTTGTTGTTCAAAAATTTTAGCTTTTAGTTCCTTTTTCTCTTCCAAAACAGCTTTTAACTTTTGACCACTGGCCTTATCACTGTCCCGTAACATATTATTTGTTTTAGTTAAATTTTCTATGACAGTGTTAAGGCATGTGGTATCCTCTCTATACCTATTTAGCTGGTTAGTTAATTTAATGCATGATACACAAGATTAGGGTTCATCATGTACCTCATGCACTTCAGCCATTAGTGCCCGTTCTGTATCATCTTCATCTGGGTCAGACCATTCCCAAGCATTGTTGGAAAGCAGTAGCGCAGCGGAAACCATCGCTTTTTCATCAGATCTGGTCTTCTCAGATGAGGTGGACTGAGAGGGCTTGGACAAACCGGAAGGTGGATTCTTCTTTCTGTCACATTCACGAGCAAAGTGTCCATAGTTGTGACACTGGTAGCATTTTACCTTGCTCTTATTGAATCCAAGACCCTTCTCTTCCGGATCAGTGATGTTCTTCCTCCCAGTCTTCTTCAAGAAATTCTTGACACGACTTGTGAGCATAGCCATGCTCCACTTCAAGTCCATTCTTTCAAGCTCTTCTTGATCAATTTGACTGAAATCTTCTTCAGTCATATTCACAGTGTTGTTCTTGTTGGATAGGAAGTCATCATACGCTGACAAGAAAGCGGTGAATACAGCTGCATGTTCCTCAGCAACTGCAGGAGATGCTCCTTTAAGATTGGAGTAAGTGCCACCCCCACTAGCAGAGTTTGTGGTAGTATATCCAAAACCACCAGATAAATTAGGAGCACCAGAACCCCCAGAGAAGAATGCAGCCCCAGCAGCTTGAGTCGCTGTAGCAGGAACATCCACACCATATAACATGGGATTCTGAATATGAGCAGTAGCCTTGGTCTCCTTCTTCTGCATGTCCAGGAGGTCAACACCAATCTGTCCAATTAGATCATCAAGCTCTATATCCATTATATCCTCGTCTTTTTCCATTAGTAGCACTCGTGTATTCCATTTCTTTGGTAATGAACCCAGAAGCTTCTTGTTTACATCAGTTTTGTCGAGATTTACTCCTCCCTCAACCAATTCACTTACGAGCTGAGAATATCGACTACACATATCTTCCAGAGACTCAGTAGGTAACATGTCAAAGACCTCAAACTGTTTCTTAACCAGATCCAGTTTGTTTCGTTTGTACTGATCACTACCACCACATTTCTTCTTAAACCCCTTCCATAGATCATAAGCGGTCTTGTGATGGCGTAGTTGTCTCAATATCTGTTGAGGTAAGGCCATAGTAATCGCAGAATATGTTTTTCGTTCAGTATCGAAAGCCTTACGTTCTTCAGGAGTCATTGATTTAATGGACTTTTCAGGAATAGGTCCATTAAATATACCGGTTCGAACAGGGCGTTCATATCGTTCCTCAAGATAGATCAGCATCTCAGCATCGTTGAAAGATACAAACGCTTCAAACCGTTGACGCCAGTCTAAGTAGTTCATACCCGTAGTGTACATCGGTGGTTTGTTTGTAGAGCCCACCTCACTAGAATGCTTTAGCATTGCCCCAACCTGTTGAAGTGATGTTGATGTAGAAGCAGACATGGTAATGGGCTCGAGAGACTTTTCAAAACTTTTGAAAAACTGAAAAATGCGACACAAATGATGTGTCGCAGAGGTTATGTCGCAAGAAGACTAGAAGCGACACAACGATTATGTCGTAACTGAACAGACAGCGACACAGTGTTAATGTCGCAGTGCTATGTCGCAGGATTAAGGTCGCTGAAACCTTATGTCGCAACACTATGTCGCAGAATTAAGGTCGCTGAAACCCTATAGCGACACAATATTATGTCGCAACCTTGTGTCGCAAAACGGCGCTGTCAGTACGAACAAACCTCAAAAACACATATTTTCGAACCCTAAATGTTTTTTATCAAAAAAAACAGTAAAAGTAAAGATTTCTAGGTTCAAAAACACCAAAAAAACAGCTATATAATACTAATAAAGAAGATTTCAAATCTATGTCTATATTCACTCACTCAAGCTGGTACATCCACTCACTCAAGCTTGTATGCTGAAATGAACGAGACAAGGATTTCAAATCTATGTCTATATTCATGCTTTATCTCACAAATTGAACCTAAGAATGTTTAGATAGCTTTGAAGGAAAATTCGTGGGTCGAGGCAATGCAGGAAGAATTGTCTCAGTTCACAAAATTGCAAGTTTGGGAGTTGGTTGATCTACCCATTGGAGAATATCCAATTGGAACTAGATGGGTATTTAAGTGCAAGAAAGACGATCGGGGAATCGTGATTCGCAATAAAGCTCTTCTAGTTGTCCAAGGTTTCAATCAACAAGAGGGGATTGATTACAATGAAGTATTTGCACCTGTGGTTAGGCTTGAAGCAATTAGGTTATTCTTAGCATTTGCAGCCTCAAAGAAAATGAAATATAGACATGGGTTGAGTATAACAAATACTCCTATGATGATTGATAATGAATCAACGATCTCTATAACCAATAATCTGGTCAAGCACAGTAAAACTAAACACATTGATATTCGACATCACTTTATTAGAGACTGTGCTGAGAAGAATCTGATAAAGTTAGCTAAGGTTCCATCCGTGGACAATTTAGTAGACTTTTACACCAAAGCGTTCGACAGAGCTCGATTCGAGAAACTGGTGCAACTAAATGGAATGAGAAATCCAGAGGATTAGTCTTCCATAGAGTTATTTTGTAATAATTAGCTGTTCTTATTTGTTAGTTGTTTATGTTTATTAAAAAAAAAAGGGGGGTTAGGCGTATGGCATTCATTTGCTTGTTACCTAAGGGGAATCGCCTCCGATAAAGGTTAAGTCTTTATCAACTGGGAAATGATAGTAAATTAGAGGAATCGGCTTAATAATCGTAGGTAAAAGTCTTAAGTTAGATGTGTTAGTAGATTCAAATTAGTTACATGAACTTTACATATTTAAAACCAGGCTTTTACTCATCTTTATTTGAGTATACACCTCTCTCCACACGTTATAATATTGCTTGAAAACTTTAGATCTAGACAGCTTCATCGTATAATGTACTGGTAGGCAAATTCTGCTTTGATTTCTGAGCATATAATAAGCTATAAATCTTCTGTGTGTTATCTCGTGTGATCTCCTATATGACGTATGACATAAGTCTTAATTGATGAAAGATAGTCTGACCATACACTGTTATCAAGAATCTATGAAAATATGTCAAGACAAATAATAAGAATTATGACTGTTAGTAAAACTACTGGTGTCTTTATTGTACTAAGTACATACCTGACTCCTTTAGTTTTGCCAACGGTTTCAAGCTTGTTTTGTCTATACTAAGGGATCTTATGTTGTACTAAGTACAGATCTAGAACCACTAGTATCTACAAAACGGGTTTCATGTTTGTCAAATTTTATATTCACTCAAGGGTATGTCATATGCTTCGAAAAGAACATCATTTAGTGACCTCTATCTTGCATGTGAAAGATACAGTGTAATGTGTTCTACTTGATCTCTCAGTATGTCATATTTTGGATCACATTAGGTAATACACATACAAACAATAAAAGTTCGCTTGGAAATCAATATAGACTTTGTTTATATGGATTATAATACCGGTAATCGTCTTGAACTGTCTGTGATAATTAATCACTTCATTTTGATGTGAATGATATATTCTATGGAGATAGGTAACCAAGTTATACTTTTATAAATGTAAGTTGAACAATGGTTAAGTTGTGAGATTTTGTGTAACTTATTGTGAATTTCATGAGGTAGGAATACTAACAATCTTCTCTGAATTTTTACTCAACAATTGGTTTGGCTGTTTCTTTCTAATATGATCCCGCGGTCGATAACTTCTTAACGCCCTCGTTTAGGATGCTTTTATTTCATTTTATTTTAATTCTATTTTATTTTTCGTCTATGTATTTCATTAATACAAGGGTACTTGTTACCAATGTTTATTATGAATCATTGTCGTTTTATTTTTTTATGCATTTGTTCGTATTTTTCTTATTTTAGTTAATCTTATTTTATTGTATTTTATGTTTTTGTTGTTCGTATCTTCGCATGATTTCATCACAAGTGAAAAATATTTTATTTTAGACTTGTGCGCTATTCCATGACCAAAAACAAGTGAAAAATATCTTACTTTGGACTTGTTTACTTTAAAAATATTACATTTATTTAATAAAATGTATTTTTTAGACAAATATTGCGAGTTGACTTGGTCTTGCGAGCCGACTTGATTTGCGAGTCGAACTGACTTGCGAGTTGAGTGAGCTTTGCGAACCGAGTCAACGGGTATAAAAGGTTGCGAACTCACAAGTCAACAACCCACTTGCGAGTTGAGATTATTGCTTGCGAATTGACTTCTGCGAACCGAACCCACTTTCCTTTCATTTTCGAGATTTTTGTTTGAATATCGAACCTCTGATTCTATACATCATATCCTTCTTTGCATTTCGAATCTTTTGAGGTATAAATCACAGATTTCCACCGTGTAATTAACTTCAAAATCGACATTTTATTAAAATGAGGGTTTTGGTTTTTAAAAAATACATAAATCATTAAAATATAGCTCAAATGGACAAGAAACCTTAGCGTTTATGTAAATCGGAGCATATTGAACACAATGAAATAGACTGATTGTGTTAAAACTCGCTAAAATTAAACTTTAATTGTGATGTCATTCAGCAGTTCATCCTGCGAGTTGAGATCCAACTCAACTCGCAGGTCAACAAGTCAAACCTGACTTGCGAGTTGAACTTGCGAGTCAAACTTATGACTTGCTCTGCGAGTTGAGATTGTTCTGCGAGTTGACATTGCTCTGCGAATTGACATTGTTCTGCGAGTTGACTTTGCTCTGCGAGTTGACATTGTCCTGCGAGTTGAACTCTGCGAGTTGACTTGTTGACTCTGCGAGTTCACTTGTTGACTCTGCGAGTTGAGCTTGGGAGTTGACTTGTTGACTCTGCGAGTTGACTTGTTGTGCGTGTTGACGGCTTTATTTTAATTTCCGATCTCTCGATTAGTTAACTAATTAAGCGTTTATAAGTTAAAATTGTCTACGGTTAGTCGTGTCAACTTCATTGTGAACACGTAAAACTGTATACTTATTATATAAGACTTATGACTTCTTGTAATAAGTTATATATTTTTAACAGGATAAGTAGAGGGTTAGACTTATTGATGTTATATATAATTAACGACTATAATTGTTAATTAAGTTTCATAACTTAATAGTTCAATTACGAGTTGTAGATTATATAAGTTTATCAATATATGTTAAACTAATTGTCTGACATTTGTGTGATTTTTGATATTACAGAAATGCAATTTGCTGCTCACCACAATGTACTTGTGGATTTGGACATCACCGCTCGTGGAGCATCTAGAGTAGCTCGGATTCTCACCTTTCTGGGTCGATCAAGGATCCAGTATGCTGTCACAGAGTCCCCTGCTTTATCACGAGATCTCTTAGATCAATTATGGGCTAACATTGAGTTCGATACAGTTGTCAACCCTCCGGTGATTCGGACAAGGGTTAATGATCGCCCAATTGTCTTCTCTCCTACCGATATCAGGAATATCTTACACCTGGGCACAGTTGATCAGGAAGATGGACCAACCGAGTTCTCTTCAGATTTTCTAGAGGGTGCTCTGGGACGCATGGGGTATGTAGGACCCATGAGAGGGCGTCAGTTCTTGAAGGCCCTCGTTTTCGGTGAGTGGAGATTCTTATGGCACATCCTCGTGACTGTTTTTGGTGCCAAGAAGGGTGGTTATGATGAGCTGAGCCCTTCACTGTTATCAGGAGTACTGTCACTGGTTTACAACAAACCATACAGTTTCTCAGATTATATCTTCGGCGAGATTGCTCGACAGATCTCGGGAGCTGTTAGATCGCAATTCATGATCTACCCGAGATTCTGTATGTTGATCATTAGGGCCTCTATCCCTGATCTGCCGGTTCTTCAAGCAGATCTGAAGGTTGATACTATTGGGCTGCGGGCATATAATGCAATGTTCATGCAAACCTCAAGAAGATTTGAGATGCAACCCCAGCTGATTGAGCTATTTGGCTCTCTGATCGATCCTCTCTATGTGACACCACCGAATAATGGTTGGCTTGATATTAATGTGGCCGAGGGTGCTCATGAGCCACAAGAGTTGATTGAGGAGGTTCTGGATCAGGCAAACCAGCCTGGTCAACAGGTGGATGCTGAGGTTGCTGCACAGCTGGTGCAAGAGGTTTTGGTCCAACATGATGACGCCACTGATCCGGACTTTAGAGATATAGATCAGTTTTCGGCTGACGGTCCGAGTACTTCTGGACCACCTCCACCTACTGTGGCACCTGGTGCTGCTGGACCTTTGGGACGAGACGGAGAAGCAGCTTCTGCTTCTGAGTCTGATTCCGATGATGATGATGATGAGCCTAGACCATCTGGGTCTGTATCTGGGATCCCAGCAGGGATGATTCGTCAAGGATCGAAGTTGATAATGGATCCGGCGCTTAAAGTTAAACGAAAAGCCGCGGACCAAGATCCTGATTTTGTTTTAGTTGACGAAGAAGAAGATGAAGAGGAGGAGGTGCTAGTGACTCGCCCTCGCAAGCAGCTGAAACAACCTGCTTCAACCTCTGCAGCACCTACACAATCACGTTCTACGCCCTCTGAGGCTGAAATGATTGCTGCTTTGGTTCGTCCATCTTCGCACCCAACCACCAAATCCAGCAGGGTTGCCGCTCGCCTTCTAACGGATGTAGCTACTGAGATAGCTAAGAAAATGCAACCGCCTGCTGCCACGACTCCACCAACCACTGCTGTTGCTCCATCCATCTCATATGTGACTGATTCTGATCGTATTGTCAGCTTAGAGTCCAGGGTTAGCGATTTGGAGGCTACCGTCAACTTCTTACAATCTCAAGTTCTGTCTCTTTCTGAGAGTGTCACTGAACAGAATAAAGCTTACTCACTGCTCATCAAGACCAATAGCAATTTGATAGATGATGTAGCTGATAAGCAGAGACAAATTGACAGACTTGATTGCCTGGTCACCAGCTTTCTGAAGGACAAGCCACCTCAGGGGGTGATACTGATATATCAGGAGTCCTGCAAGAAAGATGAGCTGGCGAAAAAGAGAAGAAATGATGAAGATGATGATCCCTCAGCTCAGAAGGATAGTGAGGTGGCCGGTCCTTCAACGACTGGTCAGCAGACTACAATTCAGGGGGAGTCTGCAGAAGCAAGTGGAAGTGGAGCTGGTGCTGGTACTGATGAGGGTAGAGCTGATGAAGGTGAAACTTGTATTAATATAGATTGTTTGTAATTATTAATACATTGTAACTTTGAATTATTTTGTAATATAATTCTGTAATTAAGATGTTTGAACTTGAATGTGTAAAACATTAATGTTTAAATGTTATAATTATGAATGTTTGTATATTATAAGCCTTTTGTAATATTAGATTGACTATGATCGATAAAAGAGTTATAAGATCATATAATATATGATGTTCGTATATTATAAGACTTATTCAAATTTTAGATTGATTATGATAATCGATGAAAGATTTGAATAAGTGTATATATAATACATTTTAAATACACAAAGGGATTAATAAGAAAAATCTTAGATTGATTCAGGGAAATCAATGAAAGAACTTATGATATTAATCTATTTGTGTATGTATTTTCTATAGGTCTTGAAATGTTGAACTTATCAGATTCTGAAGGCGACATGCCAGATGAATTAGATGAGGACATTGACTTTGACCTTGAAGAAGGAGAGTTTGTTCCTCCTGAGGATTGGACTTCCAGTTTTGAAGTTGGGGCAGACGAGTGTGTAGATCTTGATGCTGATATTGATGAACACATCGTAAGCCCATCTACAACTAAAGTGGTCATCCAGGAAGAAGATGGAGAAAGGGTTGTTGATTTAGATGAAAATCTAGATGAATCAACCAGTTCTGAATCAGAAGATGAGCTTCCTGAAAAACTCTGAAACAATCCTATGTTCAGACCCTTGAAAAGGAGAAAGTAGAAGATTGGAATGTACCGAGAAAGGGAATCATCGGATGGTACTATGACTCTGAGCTAAAACTTTTTGCTATCAAAAGGTTTGACGGAGTTCAATATTTTGATAAGAAGCTTAAAGTTTTTAGTTCGCTTCCTCGATTTGAAGTCCGAGACTAGGCACGCTTAGAATTGAAGAACCCCAGTAATGATCCATATGCAAGATATGTTGAAAGAATAATCAAGACTGAGGGTCGTTCAATGAAGTTTGAAAAGATAAAGCCAAGAGTCGGAAAGACGATCAAATTACAGGAACGCAGTCAAAGAACTGGAAGAAGATTAAGGAAGAAGACTTATCCAGCTGTCAAGTGTGTACAACAAATACCACTGAAAACAATGCCACAGAATATTCTGGGAAATCTTCTAAATTGGCACGTGGATTCAGAGACTGGTGAAGCTGTCATGGTTGAAGCTGATGATGAAGTTGAAGGAGGAGAGAGAGTAATTCTGACAGTCTATGACCATCGACACCTGATGAATCTGTCGAAGAATGACCTGTTGGAGTTAAATGAAAACAGGATCTTGACGACTGAAGCATGGGGTGATCTTGCAAGAGTTTATCAAATGATGGTGAAGACTTGTGTTACAATAAAGATTCATATGGGTAGCTCAATTCACAAGTAAAGACCAAGGACAAAGATGAAGATAACGACGCTAGAGCTATTGTCAAGGGGGAGTCTGTTGGACCATGTTATTGTGACAATAGATCTAGCTTGTAATAGGACTAGTGTATTTATTATCAAACTTGTATAAATTGGTTTAGACTTGTATATATATATGATATTAACTTGTTATTATTATTTGTTAAATGTTATTAGACAAATATCGATTTTAAGTTAAAGTCTGAATCGCGAAATGAGAAGTCAACTCGCAAGTCAACAGACTTGCGAGATGAGATCTCAACTCGCAGTCCAATCTGGACTCGCAGCTCTCAGCTGCGAGTTGAGATCTGGGCTCGCTGTAAAATGGACTCGCAGGTCTTACCTGCGAGTTGAGTTTTGGGCTCGCAGCTTTCTCGGTTCGCAGGATCTACCTGCGAGCTGAGATGTGGGCTCGCAGTCCATCTGGACTCGCAGGCCCATGGGCTGCGAGTTGAGTCAACTCGCAAGGCCCATAGCCTGCGAGTTGAACCAGATATAAATATTTTAATGCTGCTCATTATTAAGGGGACCTAGAAATCCGTGCTTTAAACACACACACCAAATATTTTTAAACATTCTCTCCTCGAAATTCGTGCTGATATAAAGGCTATCATTGAATAGGCTCGGTTTTGATTGTTTAACACTAGTTGATATCAAAACGAAGCTTGTTAATTGATAGATTAGTTATATAAGCCTAAAACCTTAAGTATTGAGGGATTCCGCACCTCAATACCTAAAAGATAATTCGTTATCGCTAACCAAGATCTAGAGACTTACAATTGGTATCAGAGCTTTCGGGCTTAGAAACGTTGTGGTTACAAGGTTTTTGGTTATATAACATCTTTAGGGTCGTTTTTCGAACGAAATCTACGGATTTATTCGTAAAATACCAAAAAGTTTCAGTTCCCAGATTTCGAGGCGCCGTTTTGCGAGTTGAGATTAGGGTTACTGTTATCTGCGAGTTGAGAATTAGGGTTTGAGCTGCGAGCTGAGTCTCTTGCGAGTTGAGATTCCTGCGAACCGAGTTCCATTGCGAACTGAGTTCCTTTGCGAACTGAGATTTCTGCGAAGCGAGTTGAGATTCCTGCGAACCGAGTTCCATTGCGAACTGAGTTCCTGCGAGCTGAGATTCTCTGCGAGTTGAGATTGACTTGCGAACTGAGATTCTCTGCGAGCCGAATCTTACTTGCGAACTGAGATTTTTGCGAGCTGAGACTTCTGCGAACTGACATTTCCTGCGAACTGAGTTTAGTTGCGAGTTGAGATTATAGAATTCGCAATATAACTTAATTTTTCACTTTAAAATGTCTGATTTAAGCCGAATGATCGAGATGGAACACGAGGTTGGAAAATCTAATGTTCCACCGAAGCTACTTAGACTTGAGGACTATTATGGGTGGAAAGACAGATTTGAAAGTTACTGTAGATTCCACGACATCACTATTTGGTTGTGTATTAAAAACGGATATGTTGCACCTGCAGCTGAGGTAGGGAACGCAACAGTGATTGTGACTTATGATCGAATGAATGACCATCAGAAGAAAGAATTCACCATCGATAATAAAGCACATTCTTCAATTAAGATGAGCCTTCCTAAGGAGATCAACCATCAGTTGAAGTCTTTTCACACAGCTAAAGAGCTGTGGGACGCTCTAGAAAAGAGATGTGAGGGGAGCCCTCAGGTGAAAGCTGGTAAATGTAATCTTCTAAAAAAGCAGTTTATGGTATTTAAAGCTTTTAGAGAAGAAGATCTTGAGGCTTACACCACCCGTTTCTATCATCTATTAAGTGAGCTTGACGACCATGCTATCTTCTATAATGACAAGGAGAAAACCGACAAGTTTATTGAGGGTTTACCTTGTAAATGGGAGATGTACGGTATCATGCTGAAAGATAATGATGAAAGATATGCAACCATGACCCTAGAGAAAGCGATTGATAAACTAAGGGGTTATGATTTCTCTAAGAAAACGAGAGATACGGATTCTGATCATCTACAGAATCCTGGTCTGTACCATGGAAAGACTAGTATCTCTAATTCCTCATCCAATTTGACCACGGCTTTGTTTGCGGGTGAAATTGATGAGATTGGAGAAAAATTGACTGAGGATCTCTGTTTCATTGCTTCGGATAGCGGTGATAAACGAAACAGGAACACCACCTCAGATAAATCCACTCAAGGGCATCATAAGATGCCGATGAGTGTGAAATCAGCCGAACAACAACTTTCTGTGTTGGCATCGTTCGTTGCTTCCTATGAAAACTATATTCAAGGGAAGATAAACGATCCAGCACAATTTGATGAAGATTATGATCAGGTTGACCCTGATGACTTAGAGGAAATGGACCTCCAGTGGCAACTGGCTATGGTGTCAAGGAGAGTAAAGAATTTCCTAAAGCGTATGGGTAAGAGAGTGGTTGGAAATCGACCAGGTTTTGACAAGTCCAAGGTCAAGTGTTATAATTGTCAAGGTTACGGACACTTTGCCAGGGAATGCCAAAGACCAAAGGTTGATGCTGGAACTTCAAAACAAGATTCGGGAAGTAATCTAACTTCCAAAGTCTTAGTGGTTCAGCAAATAGACGGATCTTATGATTGGTCTACACCATCAGAGCAAGCTCTCATGGCTGAGATTGACGATCAAGAGAAACAAATTGAATCCACTTCCTACATGCCGACTACTGAAGAACTTCAAGCTAATGTGCCACACACAGAAGTTAAGGGGATTGAGGAAGATGTTCTCTACATCAACTCGACAGAAGAATTGAGTCCCAATGATTTTGTGGCATATATGGCTGATATTCAATCCGAAAAGAAAAAGGTATGTCTAGATCTCCTTACTCTCGCTGATGTGTGCTATTTAGTTACTGATCTTCAAACACAGGTTAGTGTCTTTGCAGAATCTAACAAAACCTTGACCTCAGAATTAGATTTAGCTAAGTCTGATGTTCGTAGGTTAGGTGAAGATAAATTAGCACTGAACGAGAAGATTAAGAGTGATGCTCTAGATAGGACCAGTCTGACTGACATTATAAATGAACAATGTATTAAAATAGGCGGGTTATATCTAAACCTTAATGAGCTTAATAGAAATATAGCTATTAGGGATAAGGAGTTATCAGAGTCAAATATGAAACTGGTAGAGCTGAATAGAAAATTTGAAGGTTACAGAACTTCTTCTTTGACCTTAGATAGAATCATTGGCTCTCAACGTAGTGTAAAGGATGTTACTGGCCTAGGATACTCAGATGTTCCTCCGCCCTTTAATGCCAATTACACTGCTTCCACTTCTGTTGACTTAGAAATGACAGATGTTAATCCTGAGACTGAGGATTTGGAAAATCAACAGTCTATTGCATCTGAGATCCAAAAGGAGACTGTCAATGATTCATCATTAACCAAGAATACAGTCAAATCTCTCACTAAAGTACAATTCGTATCAAGTGGGATGATTGGAAGTACTGATAGAAATAATGAAGTCATTAAGAAACATAAGGAGTTACCTTCAGTGTCTTTTGATCAGATAAAGAAGGAGTCTGCTAAGACTGCTAAGTCACGAAAGCAGATGTCATGCTTCAAATGTCATCAACGAGGACATGTCTCTTCTTGTTGTCCCAATAAGAAGAATGAAGTTGCTCCTAAGCGCGAGGCCAGTGATAAGTCTAAAAATATCTCTAGCACAGACAGGTTAGGTACCAGACCTGGTATTGGTATTAAACCTGTGACTGCTCTGAAAAGAGATGCGTCTCACAGTGTCTCGCCACCAAAACCTAAACGGCATGAAAACTTTACTAAGGATCAAGTGCCGTCGAGGTTTATGACTCCGAGAAGGAACCAAAGTCACTTTGAGATTGGATCTACATCTCGTTCACAAGGAGTTAACCAAGGGTCCTATAATAATCGTAACCAAGGGCAGAAATTCCAGGGTTATGTATCGGGGAGAGTTGGAAGTCAGTCAACTCATAGACCCAGGACCACTAATCATCAGCAAGCTGATGCTCCTTCAAAAGTGACCAAAGCTCCTAATGGGAAGGATGGTTACTTTAAAGAGCTACAGTTTGTCGATGATAAGGGACAAACCAAGACCGTAATGGCTTGGGTCCCTCTTGATAACTGATTGTTTACAACTTGTATGTGCAGGAGCAGACTGGGAACAATGATAATTGGTGGTATGTTGACAGTGGATGCTCTAGGCACATGACAGGAACCAGAAGTCTACTGACAGACTTCAGAGGTGGACTGAGACAAGGAGTGCACTTCGCCGGTGATAAAGGAGGAGTAATTACTGGGAAAGGAACTGTTTCTAATGGAACTTTGACTCTAGAGGATGTGAATTATGTTGAAGAACTAACACACAACCTAGTGAGTGTTTCCCAAGTCTGTGATAAAGGTCATCCTGTTCTCTTCACTGAGAAAGAGGCCTTGATCCTGAAGCCGGGTTTTATCATTCCTGAAAAATGGATACTGATGAAAGCTCCAAGGAAGAAGGACATTTATGCTATCAACATGAATTCTCCTATTACTTCAATGGTGTCTACCTGTCTGTTATCCAAGGCTTCAGAATCAGACTCTCTCCTATGGCATAGGAAAATGGCACACTTAAACTTTCGAAAAATGAACTATATAACCAAACACGGGTTAGTTCTGGGTGTACCACCGAAGAGTTTTGCATTTGAAGACAAGTGTATATCCTGCTTGAAAGGAAAACAGCATAAGAAACCACACAAGTCTAAAAATGTGAACTCTATTTCCTCGCCTTTTGAGTTGCTACATATGGATCTCTTTGGCCCAATAAGCAAGAGAAGCATAGGTGGCAAATGGTACTGTCTGGTTGTCACAGACGATTTCTCTAGATTCTCTTGGGTATTCTTTTTGGGATCTAAGGATGAAACTCCGGGCATTCTTATGGAGTTTCTAGATCTAATAGAGAACATCTATAGAAAAAGAGTTAAGAGAATTCGTAGTGACAATGGGACCGAGTTCAAGAATTCTACATTGAATGTATATTGCTTAAGCAAAGGCATTCAACATCAATTCAGTGCACCATATGAACCTCAACAAAATGGTGTTGCTGAAAGGAAGAATAGAACTCTAATTGAAGCAGCGAGAACAATGCTTGCAGATTCAAGGCTTCCGGTCATATTTTGGGCAGAAGCAGTGAATACAGCATGTCATGTTCTCAATCGGGTTCTTACGGTTAAAAAGCAGAACAAGACATGTTATGAGCTTTTGAACAAAAAGAAACCGAACTTAAAAGGGTTTGAACCCTTCGGAGTTTCCTGTACGTTGTTGAAAACAAGTCATCAACCTAAATTTGGTGAGAAGGCTGACGAAGGATACTTCCTAGGTTACATGCCTAACTCACCAAACAAACGGGCCTTCAATAAAAATTCGGGACGTGTTGAAATAGTTTATAACATCGAAGTTACGAGCTATACACATGACTCGCATAAGGGATTGGATTGGCAATTTGATTATTCAGATCTTTTCAAGTCATTTAAAGTCCCTATCAGTGACTATGTCAGTAACTCAGACATTCCTGAGCATTTATTGTCGGGAGATGAGGATCCCACTCCTTCTCCAACATCGAGTGCTCAAACGTCTGATGCTAGGAATATTGTCGATACTGATGTTGTCCCCCCTATCGAGTCACAACTACCTCAAGATGATATACCTCTAGAGAGTGAAGATCCTGAAATTGCTTCTCAAAGGATTATGGATGATGTTCTTACTCCTCTGAGACAATTAAGGATATCAACTACTAATGAAGGTATACCACCTTTGGAGGAAATTGGTGCCAACTTACAGGATGATATTCCAGTTGAACCTGTTACTTCAACAAGAATTAATAGGATTCATCCAATTGATAATATCATCGGTGATCCAAATTCTCCTGTTCTGACTCGAAATCAATCTAAAGCTAGTACATCTACTCATTCAAGCTTGTATGCTGAAATGAACGAGACAGGGATTTCTAATCTATGTCTATATTCATGCTTTATCTCACAAATTGAACCTAAAAATGTTCAGATAGCTTTGAAGGAAAATTCGTGGGTCGAGGCAATGCAGGAAGAACTGTCTCAGTTCACAAAATTGCAAGTTTGGGAGTTGGTTGACCTACCTGTTGGAGAATATCCAATTGGAACTAGATGGGTATTTAAGTGCAAGAAAGACGATCGAGGAATCGTAATTCGCAATAAAGCTCGTCTAGTTGTCCAAGGTTTTAATCAACAAGAGGGGATTGATTACAATGAAGTGTTTGCGCCTGTGGCTAGGCTTGAAGCAATTAGGTTATTCTTAGCATTTGCAGCCTCAAAGAAAATAAAAGTATTTCAGCTGGATGTTAAAAGTGCCTTCTTGTATGGCAAAGTCAAAGAAACGGTGTATGTTTCTCAACCACCGGGATTTACTGATCCAAAGTATCCAGATAGAGTATATCGTCTCGATAAGGCTCTATATGGATTACATCAAGCTCCGAGAGCGTGGTATGAGACACTGTCCACTTATCTTCTTGAGAATGGATTCACAAGAGGAAGAATTGACAGTACACTCTTTGTGAAATGGAAAGGAAGAGACTTTCTACTTGTTCAAGTATATGTTGACGATATCATCTTTGGGTCATCTGACGAAAGGATGTGTAGTGAATTTGAAAAGGTTATGAAGAACAAGTTTGAGATGTCAGCAATGGGTGAATTGACATTTTTCTTAGGATTGCAAGTCGATCAAAAGAAAGATGGATATTTCATTCATCAGACTAAGTATACTAATGAGCTTCTAGAACGATTCAAGATGGAAGAATCAAGAATTTTTCATACTCCTATTCCGGAAGCCCATGGTATTGGTCCAGATACATCGAGTGATAGAGACGTGGATCCTACTCTTTACAGGGCCATGATTGGATCACTAATGTATCTTACAGCATCAAGGCCTGATATAATGTTTGCAGTATGTGTCTGCGCAAGATATCAAGCTACTCCTAAAGAATCTCACATGCAAGCTGTAAAACGAATTCTTCGTTACCTCAAAGGGAAACCGAAGCTGGGACTTTGGTATCCGACAGATGGAGACTTAGATTTTGTGGCTTACACTGATTCTGATTACGGAGGATGCAATCAGAATAGAAAGTCTACAACCGGTGGATGTCAATTCCTAGGAGGTAGACTGGTCTCTTGGCAATGCAAGAAGCAAACCTCAGTAGCCATTTCTACATGTGAAGCTGAGTATGTTGCAGCTGGCAGTTGTTGTTCCCAAGTTCTGTGGATACAACAACAATTGCTTGATTATGGGCTGAGTATAACAAATACTCCTATGATGATTGATAATGAATCAACGATCTCAATAACCAATAATCCAGTCAAGCACAGTAAAACTAAACATATTGATATCCGACATCACTTTATTAGAGACTGTGCTGAGAAGAACCTGATAAAGTTAGCTAAGGTTCCATCTGTGGATAATTTAGCAGACTTATATACCAAAGCGTTCGACAGAGCTCGATTCGAGAAATTGGTGCAACTAAATGGAATGAGAAATCCAGAGGATTAGTCTTCCATAGAGTTGATTTGTAATAATTAGTAGTTTATATATTATTAGTTTATGCTTATTTAAAAAAAAAAAAAAAAAAAAAAGGGGGTATGGCGTATGGCATTCATTTGCTTGTTACCGTTGGGGAATCGCCTCCGATAAAGGTTAAGTCTTTATCAACCGGGAAATGATAGTGAATTAGAGGAATTGGCTTAATAAATGTAGGTAAAAGTCTTAAGTTAGATGTGTTAGTAGATTCAAATTTGTTACATGAACTTTACATCTTTAAAACCAGGCCTTCACTTATCTTTATTTTAGTATACTCCTCTCTCCACACGATGTAATCTGCTTGAAAAACTTTAGATCTAAACAGCTTCAGTATATGATGTACTGGTAGGCAATTTCTGCTTTGATTTCTGAGCATATAATAAGCTATAAATCTTCTGTGTGTTATTTCGTGTGATTTACTATATGACGTATGACATAAGTCTTAATTGATGAAAGATAGTCTGACCATACACTGTTATCAAGAAACTATGAAAATATGTCAAGACAAATAATAAGAATTATGGCTGTTAGTGAAATTACTGGTGTCTCTATTGTACTAAGTACAGACCTGACCCCTTTAGTTTTGCCAATGGTTTCAAGGTTGGTTTGTCTATACTAAGGGATCTTCTGTTGTACTAAGTACAGATCTAGAACCACTAGTATCTACAAAACGGGTTTGATGTTTGTCTCATTTTATAAATTCACTCAAGGGTATGTCATATGTTTCGAAAAGAACATCATTTAGTGACCTCTATCTTGCAAAGTGAAAGATACAGTGTTATGTGTTTTACTAAATTTCTCAGTATGTCATTTTTGAATCACATTAGGTAATACACATACAAACAATAAAAGGTTTGCTTGGAAATCAGTGTAGACTTTGTTTATATGGATTATAATACCGGTAATCATCCTGAACTGTCTATGATATTTAAATCACTTCATTTTGATGTGAATATTATATTCTGTGGAAATAGGTAACCAAGTTATACTTTTATAAATATAAGTTGATAAATGGTTAAGTTGTGAGTTCTTATGTAACTTATTGTGAATTTCATAAGGTATGCATACTAACAATCTTCTTAGACTTTTTACTCATCATTTGGTTCAGCTGTTTCCTTCTGATATGATCCCACTGTCGATAAATTTCTTAATGCCCTCCATTAGAATTTAATTTACTTTATTTTTAATTTTATTTTAGTCAAAGTGTTTCATTAATACAAGGGTACTTGATACCAATGTTTATTATGAATCATTGTACGTTTATTTATTTCATTTTATCTTATTTCTTCTTTTTATTATTTTTATTATTTTTATTTATGTTTCTCGTTCGTATTGTCGCATGATTGTTTCACAAGTGAAAAATATTTTATTTTAGACTTGTTCGCTATTCCATAAGAAAAACAAGTGAAAGATCCTCAGATTTTAGACTTGTACGCGACTTGGACTTAAAAATGACGTTTTGTAATTAAAATGTAATTTTTGGACAAAAACTGCGAGCCGAGAACAGTGCTGCGAGTTGACTTTGGGCTGCGAGTTGAACTCAACTCTGCGAGTTGAGTTCTGCGAGCCGAGTTCAGTAAGTATAAAAAGGTAGCGAGCCCGCATAACAAACACATTGTCCTGCGAGCCCAAACTATTTCCTTGCGAACCCAGATATTGAACTCGCAAATCTTGTGACTTTCATTTTGAAGTAAAGAGATTTTGATCTTCTGATTTTTATATACCTTTACTTTGTGATCATTTCAAGGTAAAAACCAAGTAAATCCACCGTGTATTTCATTCAAAATTGGCCTTTTTATAAAAACTTGAGTTTTGAATTCAAACTGTTCATGCTGCGAGTTGAGATCCAGACTCAACTCGCAGCCCGCTCTTGCGAGTCCACTTTGAAGGTTGACCTGCGAGTCCAACCTGCGAGTTGACTTGCAAGTCTGACTTGCGAGTTGAACTTGCGAGTTGACCTGCGAGTCAACCTTGCGAGTTGACTTGCGAGTCCAACCTGCGAGTTGACTTGCAAGTCTGACTTGCGAGTTGACTTGTTGACTGCGAGTTAAACTTGTGAGTTGAACTTGCGAGTTGAACTTGCGAGTTGACTTGTTGACTGCGAGTTGAACTTGCGAGTTGACTTGTTGACTGCGAGTTGAACTAGCGAGTTGACTTTTTGAAACTTTTGATTTTTAATTTTAATTTACGATCTCTCGATTAGTTAACTAATTGAGCGTTTATAAGTTAAAATAGTCTACGGTTAGACGTGTCGACTTAAATATAAACACGTAAAACCGTATACTCTATATATAAGACTTATGACTTTCCGTAATAAGTAATATATTTGTGTAGCAGGTTAATTTGAAAGTTAGACTTATTGATTATATATATGTTTAACAACTATAATTGGTAATTAAGTTTCACGACTTAATAGTTCAATTATGAGTTGTAGATCATATAAGTTTATCAACATTGATTAAACTAATTGTCTAACATTTGTGTCATTTGTGATATTACAGATATGGCTCGACTATTTGTTGCTCATCACAACGTGTTAGTTGATTTGGATATCAATGCACGAGGTGCATCCAGGGTCGCTCGGATTCTTACTTTTCTGAGTCGATCAAGGATTCAGTTTGCCATTACTGAGTCACCTGCTCTTTCACAAGATATACTTACCCAGTTCTGGGCGAATATAGTATATGACACATCAGTGAATCCTCCGGTCATCCAGACAAGGATTAATGATCGTCAGGTTATCTTCTCTGCCTCTGATCTTAGAAATATATTACAGTTGGGCACTGTAGAGCAAGAAGACGGACCTACTGAGTTTCCGTCAGATTTTATTGAAGGTGCTCTAGGACGGATGGGGTATGTTGGACCTAAGAGAGGGCGTCAGTTCTTGAAGGCACTCGTTTTTGGTGAGTGGAGGTTCTTATGGCATGTCCTTGTAACTATCTTTGGACCGAAGAAGGGAGGATACGATGAGTTGAGCTCTTCTCTCCTATCTGCTTTACTGTCACTGGTTTATAACAAACCATACAGCTTTTCAGATTACATCTTTGGGGAGATTGTACGCCAAATTTTGGGGGGAGTTAGATCGCAGTTTATGATCTATCCTCGATTTTGTATGCTGATTATTAGGGCCTCTATCCCTGATCTGCCGGTTTTTCAAGCGGATCTGAAGGTTGATACCATTGGGTTACGGGCATATAATGCGATGTTTATGCAAACCTCTCGCAGATTCGAGATGCAACCACAGCTGACAGAGTTGTTTGGATTTTTGGTTAATCCCGAGTATATTTCGCCACCAAACAATGGTTGGATTGATGTTAATGTGGCTGCAGCTGTGCCTGCACCACAAGAGCTGATAGAGGAGGTTCTAAATCAGGCAAATCAGCAAGAGCCACAAGTTACTGCTGAAGTTGCTGCTGAAGTAGTGCAACAAGTTTTGGCTGAAAATGATGATGCAAATGATCCTATCTTGCAGGATGTGGATCAATATATTGCTGAGCCACCACGGGTTGAAGAGGACACTGATCAGGTCTTTAAAGATATAGATCAATTTTTGGCTGAAGGTCCGAGTACCTCTGGTACACCTCTACCTACTGAGGCATCTGATGCTGTCGGGCCATCGGGCAGAGATGGAGAAGCTGCTTCGGCTTCTGAATCAGAGTCTGATGATGATGATGAGACTGGACCACCAGGGTTTGTCTCCGGTATCCCTGAAGGGATGATTCGTCAAGGATCAAAATTGATTATGGATCCGGCATTGAAGTTAAAGAGGAAAGCCGTTGATTAGGATCCTGATTTTGTTCTTGTCGAAGAAGATGAGGATGAAGAAGAAGAGGAGGAGGTGCTGATTACTCGACCTCGCAAGCTGCTCAGACAAACAGCTTCAACCTCTACAGCTCATCTACAATCAAGTTCTACGCCCTCAGAGGCTGAAATGATTGCTGCTTTGGTTCGCCCGTCTTCGCATCCAACCACCAAATCTAGCAGGGTTGCAGCGCGTCTATTAACCGATGTTGCTACCGAGATAGCGAAGAAAATGCAACCGCCTGCTCCCACACCACCAACCACAACTTCTGGTGCTCCATCCACCTCACCTATGACTGATGCTGAACGCATTACACAATTGGAGTCTAGGGTTAGAGAATTGCAAGTAGTGGCTAACACTTTTGCTAATCAGCTTCTACAACTGTCCGACAATGTCACTACACAGAACAATGCTTACTCATTGCTACTCAAGACCAACAGCACTCTGGTAGATGACGTGGCTGAAAAGCAACGACAACTTGATCGTCTCTCTCGTCGTATTACATACTTAGAACAGAACCAGCCATCTCAAGGGGAGAAAGCTGCAATTGAGAAGGCTGCATTTGAAGAAGTTTGTAAAGAGGATGAGCTGGCTAAGAAGAGCCGAGATGATGAAGACGATGATCCTGCAGCTGGAAAAGAAAGTGAGCTGGCTGGTCCTTCAACGACTGGTCAGCAGACTACATTTCAGGGGGAGTCTGCTGAAGCAAGTGGTAGTGGAGCTGGTGCTGGTACTGCGAAGGATGGAGCTGAAGAAGGTGACACTTGTATTAATATAGACTGATTGTAATTATTAATACATTGTAACTTTGAATCATTTTGTAATTAAGATGTTTGAACTTGAATATGTAAAATATTAATGTTTAAATGTTATAATTCTAAAATGATGAATGTTTGTATATTATAAGTCTTTTGTAATTCTAGATTGACATTGTTCGATAAAAGAGTTATAAGATCATATAATATATAATGTTCGTATATTATAAGACTTATTCAAATTTTAGATTGATTATGATAATCATTGAAAGATTTGAATAAGTACATATAATATAGTTTGAATACACAAAGGGATTAATAAGGAAAATCTTAGATTGATTCAGGGAAATCAATGAAAGAACTTATGATATTAATGTATTTGTGTATAAATTTCTATAGGTCATGAAATGTTGAACTTATCAGATTCTGAAGGCGACATGCCAGATGAATTAGATGAGGACATTAACTTTGACCTTGAAGAAGGAGAGTTTGTACCTCCTGAAGATTGGACTTTCATTGTTAATGATGAGGCAGACGAGTGTGTAGATCTTGACGCTGATGTTGTTGAACACATCGTAAGCCCATCTACAACTAAAGTGGTCATCCAGGAAGAAGATGGAGAAACGGTTGTTGAGTTAGATGAAAATCTAGGTGACTCAACCAGTTCTGAATCAGAAGATGACCTTCCAGAAAAACTCAGAGACAATCCCATGTTTAGACCTCTGAAGAGGAGTAAGCAAAAGGTTGGGATGTCTGAAGTAGATATAACTGGAAAGAAAGTTCCAAGGAAGGGGATCATCGGCTGGTATTTTGATTCTGACTTGAAACTTTTCGCTATCAAAAGATTTGACGGAGTTCAATATTTCGATAAGAAGCTTAAAGTATTCAGTTCGCTTCCTCGATTTGAAATTCGAGAGTTGGCACGCTTAGAACTGATAAATCCCAGTAATGATCCCTACGCAACGTATGTTGAGAGAATCATTCGGACTGAGGGTAGATCAATGAAGTTTGAGAAGATTAAGCCAAGAGTCGGAAAGACGATCAAATTAAAGGAACGAAGTCAGAGAACTGGCCGAAGATTAAGGAAGAAAACTTATCCAGCTGTCAAATGCATACAGCAGATACCACTGAAGACAATGCCACAGAATATTCTGGGAAATCTTCTGAACTGGCACGTGGACTCAGAGACTGGTGAAGCTGTCATGGTTGAAGCTGATGATGAAGTCGAAGGAGGAGAAAGAGTAATTCTAACAGTCTATGACCATCGACACCTGATGAATCTGTCGAGGAAGGACCTGTTGAAGTTAAACGAAAACAGGATCCTAACGACTGAAGCATGGGGTGATCTAGCAAGAGATTATCAATTAATGGTGAAGACTTGTATTAGAATGAAGATTCATATGGGCAGTAGTATTTACAAGTAAAGCCCAAAGACAAAGTTGAAGATAACGACACTAGAGCTATTGTCAAGGAGGAGTCTGTTGGGACATGTTATTGTGACAATAGATCTAGCTTGTAATAGGACTAGTGTATTTTTTATCAAACTTGTATAAATTGGTTTAGACTTGTATATATATATGATATTAACTTGTTATTATTATTTGTTAAATGTTATTAGACAAATATCGATTTTAAGTTAAAGTCTGAATCGCGAATTGAGAAGTCAACTCGCAGGTCAACAGACTTGCGAGTTGAGATCTCAACTCGCAGTCCAATCTGGACTCGCAGCTCTCAGCTGCGAGTTGAGATCTGGGCTCGCTGTAAAATGGACTCGCAGGTCTTACCTGCAA
Source organism: Logfia minima (assembly GCA_963921325.1). NCBI lineage: Eukaryota > Viridiplantae > Streptophyta > Magnoliopsida > Asterales > Asteraceae > Logfia > Logfia minima. The sequence continues at coordinate 13,205,411 of OY992766.1, forward strand.
GTTGAGTTTTGGGCTCGCAGCTTTCTCGGTTCGCAGGATCTACCTGCGAGCTGAGATGTGGGCTCGCAGTCCATCTGGACTCGCAGGCCCATGGGCTGCGAGTTGAGTCAACTCGCAAGGCCCATAGCCTGCGAGTTGAACCAGATATAAATATTTTAATGCTGCTCATTATTAAGGGGACCTAGAAATCCGTGCTTTAAACACACACACCAAATATTTTTAAACATTCTCTCCTCGAAATTCGTGCTGATATAAAGGCTATCATTGAATAGGCTCGGTTTTGATTGTTTAACACTAGTTGATATCAAAACGAAGCTTGTTAATTGATAGATTAGTTATATAAGCCTAAAACCTTAAGTATTGAGGGATTCCGCACCTCAATACCTAAAAGATAATTCGTTATCGCTAACCAAGATCTAGAGACTTACAAAAATAAGTAAGCCTGAGCTAGTTAAGGCTGAAAATGTCATCATTGCATCCAAACAACCTGAAACTAGTAGGCCCGAGCAATTTAGGGCTAATACTAGTGAGTCTGAAACAAGTAAGACTCAAAATGTTGAGAAAGTTAAGCCTGTTAAGGCCGAGATTCATCAGACTGAACTTATTAAGTCTGAAAATATAGTTGAGCCTAAATTAGGAAAGGCTCTTTCTATGCTTCCTTGTATTATTGAAGAGGAAATTGAAATTGAGGATATAACTGATCAAGAGTATAGACTAGTAAAGAAACATGTGAAGCCTGAAAATCATATCATTACTATTGAAAGAAATGAACGGGCTATATCAAAAGGAAAAGGTAAAGCTACGGCTGAACCTCAAAAGAAGATTGCTTTTAAATCGAATACTCAAAATAAATCTTCTAAACATACCTCAAAAGCATCCCCTGTTGAATGTTCACATCAATGTGAGTGTTCAACACGTGCTTCTTTTGGTCGGGCTCATCGGTTTATTCCTCAATTTCAATCTAGTGTTGAGCATCGGTCTTGTTTTTACTGCAAGAAGAAAGGCCATTTGATAAATAATTGTCCTGTGCTTGCTAAGAAACAGTTTGGAAAGCAAGTTTCAAGAGTTTCTAAATCTAAAATTCTTTCAAAGAAACATGTTTCTATGAGAGGCTCAAAGACTTCCTTACCAGCAGTCAAAGTCAACAAGGATGAGCAAAATAAAGTACAAAACTTAAAGCTCAAAGTTGTTGATTTGCAAGCATCCAAACCAAAACAGGTTTGGAAGATTAAGGAATCTTACAAAGATTCTACATCTAACAATAACTCATCAGTCAATGTGACAACCGTCAAAAATCTCAGGTCAACATCGCACTAGAATCCCTAGTCCTTTTAATTATGTTTACAGCACTCTAAAATCCTAGTGAAAATTCTAGGTTACAACTCCTTAAGTACCGAAACCGTAAGTTACCGAAATCGCGTGACGTCTTAGAAGATTGCTTAGCGGACTTTAAGACCGTGAGGAACATTAAATTAGGTTACAAAGTGCCAAATAAAACAAATGAAATTAAATTTCATAAGTCATCACAAAATATTTATCATATCACAAAAATCGGAATTTAACTGGAAATTCCGTAACTCGGTAACACGACTGGAAATCGGTTTATTAACTCGCGAATGTCAATCGTGATCGAATCAAATACATTTTGATGAATGTTATAAACTTATAAAATAAAGTTATATGACTCACACTTTAACCAACAAAAACATCACGAAAATCGGAAATTAACCGAAATTTCGTAGCTCGGCAAACGCGACCCGAATCGAATAAACGAAACTCGAATCCGACAAACTAATACTTGAATATCCATTATAAACAATCTAAAATACAATTTGAAGTATTTTAGAAATTTAGAACATCAATTTTTATAACCCTTATATTAAGCATAAAAACAACACAATTTAAAGTTTTGAAATGTGCAAGACTTGTACAATTTTAATACAAATAAATACCACATCTAATACATATTATATTTAATCAAAAAAATTAAATAAAGACCCCAAATATTCATGCCAAAACCGGACCTCTCCTTCCCCCACTCAAATTATGATGTTACCTTTTACCTTTTTATAAAACAGTGTTTTGTGAATTATGCCACATGCATAATTGCTACTGCAAAGATAGTTAGAGAGAGTTTCATACCAGGCTCTAGGTGCTTGCTTAAGTCCAGGGAGAGCTTTGTCCACTTATAGACATGAGAAGGAAGCTTTGGATCAGTGAATAGGAGGCTGCATCATATAGACTTCTTCTTGGAGTTCACCATTGAGAAAAGCACTCTTGACATCCATCTGATAGACTTTGAATTTTTTGTGAGCAGCAAATGCAATGAATAGTCTTATAGCTTCTAGACGAGCTACAGAAGCAAAAGTCTCATCATAGTCAAGGCCTTCTTCTTGTCTATATCTCTGAGCAACCAATCAAGCCTTGTTCCTGATAACAATGCCATTTTTTACCATTTTGTTGCGAAAGACCCATTTGGTACTTATGATTTTTTTTCCATAAGGTTTTGGTACCAGCTTCTATACTTGATGTCTTTCAAATTGCATCAACTCTTCTTGCATGGCATTGATCCAATCAACGTCCTCAATGGCTTCATCAATTTTCTTAGGTTCAATCAGGGAGACAAAGTTGACATAGAAACACATGTTACTGGTAGCTTTAGTTCGAGTTTGAATGCCAACTTCCTGATCACCAACAATCTGATCGATTGGGTGAGAATGTGTCCATTTAGTAACTCTATTAGGAATGTGAGGGGAAGCAATTATCTATTGATTTTGAACTTCGTTATCAGTGATAGATGCATCTTGATTTATCATAGATGATGGGTCAAGTGTTGGAGTAACAGGTGGTGGAGAATGATCAGGGAGATTAGGTGAGAGTGGGGTAGAGGGTTCAGGTACACATGGAATTGAAGAAATAAGAGTTGGGGTTGAGATGACACCGGAGAGTGTTGCATCATTGTTAGAGAAGGGGTGGAACATGTCTTCATTTTCAGGGGTGCTTCTTTCAGAATTGAAGCATTCTTCAAATGTTACATGCATGGATTCTTCAATAGTTTCTCTTCTCAGATTGTACACTCTTAAGGCTTTGGATAACAGTGAGTATCCAATGAAGATGCCTTCATCAGCTTTAGGATCGAATTTCTTAAGCTGATCTCTAGTGTTAAGCACATAGCAAGTACTCCTAAAAATGTGCAAGAAGCTGATATCAGGTTTTCTTTCCTAACAACTTCATATGTTGTCTTGTTATGTCTTTTGACAATGATAGATTATTCGGAGTAAAACACTTTGTGCTGGCAGCTTCTGCCCAAAAGTAACCTTTTAGACCAACATCCATTTTGGTGCATTTTGCGTGACAACAACTTCTAGTTTGTAATCGGTCTTTTTGATAATCATTGTAATCATCAGCTTTAGCTTTATATGAGTATGTATGTAAGTTCGTACAAACTTAAGGTAGGTACGAACTTAGGAAGGCCTACGAACTTAGCCAAGTTCGTATGGGCTTCGAAGTGGGCCAAGTTCATAGGGCCCAGTCCATACAAACTTGACTAGTATATATTCATATGTTCGCAGGTTTTTCTTGAAAGGGAGAGACATAGAGAAATAGACTAATAGTGTTTTGTAATCAGAGCAAGTTCTTAAGTTTCTGAGTGTTAGTCTTAGGTTGAATGTAATCAATCGTTATATTCAATAAAGAAGCATTTTTGTGAACTTTACATATTCGCATTTACTCGTTTATTTGTCGTTGTGTTTAATTGAAGATTCTATAGACATAAAAATAGGATTTGCATTCGTATGTGTAAACTGGTCCTGCGACAATAAGTGCGACACTAAGTGCGACACTAAGATAGTGTCGCAAAAACACAAAATGCGACTTTAAGAATAAAGTCGCAGTCACAATTAAAGTCGCAGGAACAAAGTCGCATAACAAAGTCGCAGGAACAAAGTCCGTATAAATACAGGACTTGTTTTCTCATTTCAGGAGTTGTTGAATCTGAGAGAATTATTGTTGTGCATTTGTAATACTTAGATTGAGAGTGAATAAGAGCTTGTAACAGATTCATATAGCAATACACAATCATTTAACTACTTGTTCATATTCATTCATATACATACGCACATATACTCTCGGTTTTATTTCAATTCACGTCCAAATCACTTGTTTCGATCCAACAATTCACATAGATATGCATGATGTCACTTAGACATGAAGTGTAATAATCCACATGTGTCCTAAAATTAAATTCTTTTCAGGCTCTAGACTCGATTAGTGCATTAATGATGTCAGGGACTGGAGCAGACTGTCCTCTTGTTTCAATATCAACAAACTCCAACAGAGTTGTCGATAGATTATGTGTAAAATCTCCGTGAGAATAATAAAACAAGAATTTGTTAAGAAATTCTTGACTAGTTAGGAGGGTATATGTGCATTGCATCACTGGGTGTGACAACCGTCAAAAATCTCAAGTCAATAACGTACTTAATTCCTAGTCTATCTATTTACTGTAGGTCAACCTTGAACAGATCCAACGGGGTAACAACGCTTGTAAGAGTGCGGAATACTCTTAGAAATGATACGAGTGTTCAAAACACGTTTATCTCGATAATTATCCCTTACTTCGAATGTATTCGAACTAGGATGAATCGTACGAACCTGATATACTGATCTGAGTTCGTATAAAAGCTTAGAAATGATATTTTCGAACTTTATATTTATAAGCTGCTAGGTTCGTACGAACTTAGCAGCTCCTAAGTTCGTAAAAACCTACCAGTTCGTACCTTGACTAAGTTCGTACGAACCTATAACATAAAACAATTCTAACACATTATATTAATAAACAATTATTATAACAAAATATTCATTCATTAATATTAAAGACTATTACAAAAACTAATCTATTACATAATAGAAGCTGTTGTCACAAAACATGTACCAACATTTACATTTACAACACTCAAAAATGACTAGTGAAAAGTCTAGGTTATGACTCCTTAAGTATCTAAACTGTAAGTTACCGAAATCGCGTAACGTTCTAGGAGATTGCTTAGCGGACTTTAAGACCGTAAACAACATTAAATTAGGTTACAAAGTGCCAAAGAAAACAATGAAATTTAATTTCATACATCAACACGAAATACTTATCGTATCACAAAATCCGAAATTTCATCGGAAATTACGTAACTCGGTTAACGCAACCGGAAACCGCACGATTAACCTGCGAATACCAACCGTAAACGAATCAAATATGTAATGATGTAAATTATTAACTTACCAAATAAGATTTTATAACTCAAGGTTTAACCATTAAAACATCACAATTAAACTTTACATAATACACAAACTTGCACAAATTAAATTATGTAACATTTAACCTTTTATTTACACTTTATTTCTAAACATTTTATAAAAAAAGAAAATAAAGAAAACACACCCCACCCACTAGAAATCTGCAGCCCTCACCTTTTAACCACTTCAATCTCCAACCACAATCTACTCTTTACATGCATGATCATTTGAACCATTTCCCCAACACACCCACTCACTTTATTCTCTCTTTTCTCTCAAGAAAAACACACACTAAACTCCCAAAACACACACTAAAATCCAGAATTTCCAGCCCCCTTTTCATCTTTAAATCACCATTTCAAAGGTGTTCTTACACTAATACAAGATCCTTAAGGTATAACCACTCATCCTATCTTTCATTTCCTTCTTTTATCATGTTCATTTTAAGGATTTCATGCCGTTTTCATGGCTTAAATCCTCATATAAGGTTAGATGGTTTGTAGGTTACACCTTATACACATTCATGTGTAAAAGAAGGGTAACTTATGATCAAACCATGAATCAAACAAAAAAAGTCGACTTTTTGATATTATTGTATCTATTTTCATGTTCTTGCTAGTTTGAATGGATTAAATTGGTAAACTATGTTTATGTTTATGTAAAACACATTTTCATGCATAAAATACAAGGCCTCAATCATTGGATGAGGTCTAAAAATCGTTGGTAGTGAAAACACACCAAAAAGATCACTTTTGTCTTCTATGTAATCTGTCCAGATTTTGACCCTACTTTGATCGATCATAACTCAGTCAATAATGGTCCAAAAATCTTGATTTTTCTTCTGGAATTTAGCTTATTTTCTTACCTTTAAAATCCCACTAGTCTCACTCAAATCCATTGAGTATTCGACCTCCAAATGTATCACACAAAACTGATGCGCAAACAGCAACCTTCCCGTGAGCATTTTTGTTGTGATACATGTTCATGGAACTTAAGGTGTTCAATAAATCTAAAAAAAATTGTTTTTAGACTCCTAACAAGTGTATCTCAGTAGAATAAAAAGATAGTAATTTATCTTGTTGATCTCATATTTTTAGAAAATGCATGAACGTCATGCATTGTTCTAATCTTGTAAATTGTAAATACTTGTGTTGTGATGATTCAAAAATGCATAAGTGTTAGGTAAAATGTGTTAAAATTTTGGGGATTATTTTTCTCAGTAATAAGATAATTAAAAGAGTCTTGAAAATAAAAATGGGAATTTTTGGAAAAACATAAGTTTTTTTCCCAAATTAATGCAAATAAAGCCTATAAAAGGTGAAATAATCATGAAAAATACTTTTGGACACCAAATAATTATGGGAAAATTTCAGTGTCATTTTCCTCAGAAAATGACACTCTCCTCAAAATTTCACACTCTTTGGATGTGTTTTGATATGTTTTCCGAATAACGTCTCGTTAAAACGCATAATGTTGGGAACCAAAGTTCCAGTGCTCAAAACGACTTGAAAATTTTACACAAAGCTAAAAACTGGTAGAAACTAATCTGGTAAAAATTCCAGAATTTTTTTCGTGAATAATTACTATTTTTTCCATATTTATCCCACTTTTTTTAGACATAAAATGATTATAAATAATCCATAAGTCTAAAAATCCCCAAATTTTCATAGAAAATTTGTGAACTATATTTCATGTTACATACCAAGTTTGGTAAGTTTTAGATGTTGTATACATATATTTCCAAACTTAACGGCACTTTGTAATTTAATTAAGTAGCTAAGCAATCCTAACAAACCATATTAGTTGAGAAACTAATTAGAAACCTTGTGTTCTTAGGACTTGGATAGGAGTCAGACCCGGTCAACACGCGCATACATCTATCTATACGCTCACGCTCGAACTGTGAGTTTCATAGCCCCTATTTTTAAACGCTTTGATATGTTTTGGGGTGAGAATACATGCTTTTTCTTTTGTGGTTACAAGTACATATAAACTGTTACGTATTGCATAAGTTTCCACTATTCAAATTATATGGGCCTCTATCATGAATTGTTAATTATGGACTTAAACGCGAATATTGTGAATAGATCTATTGGGTTGACACCCCCATCTGGGTTGGACGCACCAACTCGAAAAATGGACGCATAATCATTTGACCCACTACGAGTGTTGTGAATAGAATACTTGCGAGACAACTAAATTGTTAAGGTTTCAATTCATGAGCTTATGGCAATAGTAATACACTTTGATATTGTGGTAAGACAAAATAACTTGAAATCTCGTAACCACGGGTCTACTTTTACAAATGCTTACACCTATGAACACACCAACTTTATGTTGACGTATTTTAACATGTATTCTCAGGTAACTAAGGCGCTATGTAGTTGTGCCGTTGTGTCGCACTTTTTGACGTAGGAGTTGCATTCACTTGGAAGGACATAGCATGAACTTTGTCAATTTGAATCAAGCTAGTTATTCGTTAAAGTTTGTAATGGTGTTGCTAAGACTATGTAATTTAACGGTGTTGTTTAGCGACTCTCTTAGAAGTCGTTCATTGTAATCTTTGTTCGTGATCCGCGCACGTCGCGCCCCCACCAGAAATGGGGGTGTGACAGATTGGTATCAGAGCCAAGGTTATAGTGAACTAGGTTGCATTAGTGGGCCTAGACTATAACCATTAAGTTAGCGTTCCTTCCAAGTATGAGTAGCTCGGGTGTTGCATACTTCGAATTTAATTTAACATAGCTTGATCAACTATGTACAATTAAAGGTGAAGCGATGCAAGACTGGAAGCGGATATAGGAATAAGTACGTGTCGTAGAACTCATTTAAGTTAGTACAATTCCCTTAAGTGTGCTTTGTACCTTCATATGCTTGGACTTGATAGACCTCTAGGAATTAAATTATCTTTTGGTAGTCTTATCACTTCGCGTTTCTCAATCCACGATGTTCGATCGGCTAACGGTTCCGGTTACGTCACTAGTCGAACCAAGACTAACCCGCCTAATACAATACCCGAGGAAGAGGAGCCCTCGATGAAGATCGAAACCACACGCGACCTAAGCGATTATACATCACCGACGCCCGTTTTACCCTAGCCACCTCTGTATGGCCTGCGTACGAGAGTCACCACATGTAAGAGCATCGCCATACCAACCTGAGTATCTTTAGGAGCGCCACGACCAGCAGCCGCGAAACCCCCGAGAGGTGTTTCACAATTATTTAGTGAATCGGAATACTAATATGCTTTGTATTGATTATAACAGATGTTAACGATCAATACCTAGCCTTTAGAATGCTTTGAAATAAACCTGGAAACTCAAGAAATTCGTATCAGATTAATGGCAAAAGTTAGTTAGGGTTTAAACCTAATTTCATTATATAACCGTCTCGGTTCGCGGGTCATGGGCTCTGCGAACTGACTCAGTTCGCAGCCCATTTGGCCCAGCGAACTGACTCGGTTCGCAGTCAACTGTGGTCAACATTTTTCAGCATTTTAATATTTTGCTCTAAAATGTTTACCAATCAATAGTTTTCATTACCAATTCAAAACCAATGTACAAACTTGATTACAATTAACATTAGTCCTATTACAAGCTAGATCTGTTGTCACAAAACATGTCTCAACAGATTCCCCTTGACAAAAGCTCTAGCGTCTTTGTCTTCAAGTTGTCTTTGGTAATCATTTGTAAATTTTACTACCCATATATATCTTCATTCTAACACAAGTCTTCACCATCATTTGATAATCTCGTGCAAGATCACCCCATGCTTCAGTCGTCAAGATCCTGTTCTCGTTTAACTTCAACAGATCTTTCTTAGACAGATTCATCAGGTGTCAATGGTCATAGACTTTCAAAATTTCTCTTTCACCACCTTCAACTTCATCATCAGCTTCAACCATAACAGCTTCTCCAGTCTCTGAATCCACATGCCAATTCTTAAGATTTCCCAAAATATTCTGTGGCATTGTCTTCAGTGGTATTTGCTGCACACACTTGACAGCTGGGTAAGTCTTTTTCCTCAGTCTTCTTCCAGTTTGTTGACTCCGTTCTTTCAACTTAATTGTTTTTCCGACTCTTGGCTTTATCTTTTCAAACTTCATTAAACGACCCTCAATTTTGATTATTCTTTCAACATATCTCGCATATGGATCATTACTGGGGTTCTTCAATTCTAATCGAGCCAAGTCTCGAATTTTGAATCTAGGAAGAGAACTGAAAATTGCAAGTTTCTTTTCAAAATATTGAACTCCATCAAACCTTTTGATTGCAAAAAGCTTCAAATCAGAATCATAGTACCATCCTATGATTCCTTTACGTGGAGCTCGCTTTCCTGTAATGTCAACCTCAGACATCCCAATCTTTTGCTTTTTCCTTTTTAAAGGCCTAAACATTGGATTATCTTTGAGTTTCTCAAGAAGATCATCTTCAGATTCAGAACTAGTTGATTCATTCAGATCTTCATCTAAATCTACAACTCTTTCTCCATCTTCATCCTGAATGACAACTTTGGTTTTTGATGGGCTTACGAGGTGTTCATCAATATCAACATCGGGATCTACACACTCGTCTAACCCAATATCAGAAATAGAAGTCCAGTCGTCAAGTGGAAGAAATTCACCTTCTTCAAGGTCAAAGTCAATGGCTTCATCTATCTCGTCAAGCATATCGCTTTCAAATCAGATAGATCTAGCATTCCCAGACTTATAGAAGTACATACATAAATAATCATTAAGATCATAAATCCTTTCATCGATTTCCCTGAATCAATCTAAGGATTTCCTTATTAATCAATAACAATTAATATCATAAATTCTTTCATTGATTTCCCTGAATCAATCTAAGAATTTTCTTATTAATTTATTTGTGTATTTAAAGCATATTATATGAACTTATAAATCTTTCATTGATCATAAAGTAGAATTTTAATCAATCTAAGATTCCAAAAGTCTTTATAATATCATAACATTAATTAAAGTTAAACATTAATGTATTGTGAACAATAATGATCACCAAACATTCAAGTTTACAATTAATTAATATCATAAGTCCCATTACATAATTAACTTATGAATCTTAACATTCTCAAGTCTAAAATGCAAAGATTTATAGTGAAAGTTTGACCGCCGATATTAAATCAGGACACGCCACGCGACTATCTATAAGTCGGTAGACTTTCGATCAATACTTTACATAACCTTAATTGAATATCACTTAAAACTTATTTAAAACATATTTAACTTGTAATTATAAATCTCAAGCCGAATATATTACAACATAATTCTAAGTTAAGTTACAATGTTTGAAGTATTACAATCAATCTAAAACAATACAAGCTTCACCTTCATCGGCACCACTATCTTTAGTACCAGCACCAGCACCACTTCCACTTGTACCCGCAGACTCCCCCTGAATCATAGTTAGCTCACCAGTCGTTGAAGGACCAGTCGGCTCTCTATCTTTCTGTGCATTAGGATCGTCATCTGTATCATTGCGCCTTTTCTGTAATAACTCATCATCTTTGCATGCCTCATGTCGCCTCTTCTTTATCAGTTCATCTTCTTTGCGAGCCTCATGATATGCCAATATCTCCCCCTGAGACGGATGGCTGGTCAACAAACTGGCGACAAGTCGTTCTAAACGATCAATCTGTCACTGCTGATCTGCAGACTCATTGAGCAAAAGCGTGTGAGACCGCAATAAATGAGTAGTGGCTTCACTTTGAGTGCTAACCGTAGCTGCAAGTTTGAGGTTCTGTGATTCCAAAACTTTAACCCGCAGTTCCAGATTAGAGATCCTCGCAGAAGCTCTTAGTGGGGCGACAGGTGCTGAAGTAGGTACAGTGTCAGATGGAGGATGACGTTGTTGTTGGTGCACGTTTGGTGACAACAGCTTCTAGTTTGTAATAGTTAGGTTTAGAAGTCATTTTGTTAATCATTGTAATCGTTAATTTAAGTTTTTGTCTGTGTATTTTGTAGATTCGTACGAACTTGTAGGTTCGTACGAACTTAGAGTAGGTACGAACTTGTAGGTTCGTACGAACTTAGATGTTCGTACGAACTTGGTAGGTTCGTACGAACTTAGAAGCAGCTAAGTTCGTACGAACTTAGTTGCCTATAAATACACAAGTCCGAAAAAGTGGAAGTAAGGAGTTTAGGAACTGGGTTTTTACAGCTAGGTTCGAATACTCTGTGTAACTTCGAATGTAACCTCGTTTACATTAAATAAAAGTGATATTTATACTCGTTTGTTATCGTTTACGTTTATGTGAGGATTCCGCACTCGTATAAACGATATTACCCCGTAGATTCAAGCCCGGAGGGGACTTTCAAGTGGTATCAGAGCCATTAAACATTTGGTTTTTGGTTCGGGGTAAAGAAACCTTAAAGAAACGAGAGAATACAAGAGATTTGGAAGTTAGATTGTTGTTTTTAGCTTCCAAAGTAGTGTATTATCACTTTGGGTGGAGTGGATTCGAATTTGCAGGTTGAAACGAACCCAGATCTGAAAATTTCAGATCTGAGTTTTTCAACAGCAGATCGTACGAACCTAGAAAGGTACGTACGAACTTACCCAGAATAGCCATACGAACTTACAGCTGTAAGTTCGTTCGAACCTACCCTTCGAACAAACTAAGTTCGTACGAACCTATAAGTTCGAAAAATTTCTAACTTCGTACGAACATATAACCTTCCATAAGTTCGTAAAAAAAAAAAAAAAAAAAAAAAAAAAAAAAAAAAAAAAAAAAAAAAAAAAATGATTAACTTTGGTTTGAGAAAATTTAAACTTTACTCGGAAAATATTCACGAAATTTTGGAGGGAAATTTGTGTTTTGAGTGAACGTGACATTAGTTGACTCTCTACTACAAACTTACCTCATATCCGTAATCCGTACACACTCTTACAAGATGTCAAATATGAACAAAATGATTGAAATGGATCATACCTCACCACCAAAGCTTTTAGCTGAAGATTACTTCCAGTGGAAAGATAGATTTGAATCATTTGTAAAATTCACTGACATCAACATGTGGATCTGTATCAGTGAAGGGTATGATACACCTTCTTATGAATTCGAAGGGAAACGAGTATTTCGTTCGTATTCAACGATGAAGGAGGCAGACAAAAAGATGTATGATGCAGAGAACAAGGCGTTGTCTGCTATCATCAAGTGTCTTCCTGATGATATTAGGTATACCTTCAAACAACGTTACCACTTTTCTAGAGAGCTCTGGGTAGCTTTGGAGAAAAGATTTGACGGTGGTAAACAGATCAAAGAGAGTAGGGCTGACTCACATCAAGGGACGTCTTCTAATGACCAATACTCAGGGAATAGTACATATTCTAGAGCATTGGTTACTGAAACACGGGACAGTTCATATAATTGGAGTACACCTGTTAAAGGGCCTCAGGAATTGGTGACCACAATTGATGAGGCAGATCAACAGGATACTAGTGAGAAGAAGACTGAGAGAGAGTTACATGCTTCAGAGACCAGGGTTATAAGGATGGAGTCTACTGGTACTATGAGTACAAAAGACTTCATTGCATATATGGCCAACATGGATGCTGAGAAGCATAAGGTTATTATAAACTTAGACTCTGTAGTTAATGCTTGTGTTTTATGTACTAACTTTGCAGAGCAGGCTGAGAGTTTGATTGAATCATCTAATATGATGAAGGCTCAGCTAAATGCTTTAAAAGAAGAAAACACAATTTTAAAACTGAGAAACTCTGAGTTAGTTAATAAAGCTAACTTTGATAAAGAGGATTTAAAAGTTTTAAAAGACAAAGTGAATGAGCAGAGTCAAATAATTGATTTAGCTCGTGAACGTGTTTTACATTTAACTAAACAGTCTTCAGATAAAGAAAAAGAACTAGCAGACACTAAGGTTAGGATTGCAGATCTTATTAGAAAACTAGAACTAAGAAGATTTTCAATCGAAACTTTAGATAATCTATTAAGTGTTCAGAAACAGCCCAGTGATTACAGGGGAATGAGTTACACTGAAACCCCTCCTCCATTTAATCATAATTATAATTCTAAATCTGATGAAACTGAGCTGTCAACTGTTAATGACTCTTTCAATCAATCAGCAGTCCCTAGGTTAATACAATTTGTTAAGTCAGAGAAAGCTGAGTCAAGTACCAAAGATGAGTCAAGTTCTAAAATAGAGTCAGTAAAAACTGAGACTACACGAACAACAGTCTCTGAGATGGTAGACTTCACCGAGTCCACCAAGTCAGAGAGAGCTGAGTTAGGGACCAATGAGGGGTCAGAAACTAAACTTGAGTTTGTTAGACCTAATATAGAAGATGTTAAGAATAGAAATGAAAAAGGTAAACAAACCGAACTGGAACACCAAGCGATTCTCAAGGCTCAAAAGAAAGCCTGGGAGAAGCGTTCGTGCTTCACATGTCATCAAAAAGGACATGTAGCAAGTGTGTGTCCATATAAGAAATCAAAAGTTTCGACAAATGATAGTCCAAGGAGCAGTTCTCCTGAAACAGGAAGCTCAAGTGAAAAATCATTTCGGTCGAAACCTTCAAAAAGTATTAATAGCCCCAACGAAAGTTTTTCTAACCAGGGTCGTAGTAATAAGAATTCACATAACTCGAATTCTAACTATAAATCTAGGGTTAGATATTCTTCAAACCTAAGGCCGGTCAATCAGAGACTTTTTCAAAAATCTCCGGATAGAAGGGCTAGTGGTAGTTCCTCCCATTCTACAACAACTGAGAATTCCAGAGTATCCAAGTCACCTGAAAGGCGAGACGGATATCTGAAGAAATTTACTTTTGTTGATGACAATGGTCGATCCAAGTCAGTGGTGGCTTGGGTCCCCCTTTGTAACTAATGATTTTTATCTAGTGTGCAGGAACACAAACTTCATAGGCTACAAGTTCAGCAGAAGACGTAGCGATGGAGGGGGAGATAAGATCAAAGATGAGATGATAATCTAGCTGATTTGTATGGTAAGGCTTTTGATAAATCAAGTTTTGAATTGTTAGTCCACATCACTGGAATAACAAATCATGAGTGACATATCTCCTTTAAGAACTTTTATCTATCTTTATTTCTTAGGATTTTTAGTTAGTTTGAAAAATTATAAAAATATGAGTGTCACTGTAATAACGCGAAGAAATGACGAAAACATTACCCATGCCTATAACATTTTTATATGTGTGGCTTTTAGATGTAGTACATACACAGTAAAAAGTACTTTAATTTTAAACGTAACGAATAGCTTCATTATACGATGTATTGGTAGGCATAAGGCATAACGGTTCTCAAGTACCCAATCAATATTAAATAATACGATTTTTCTGTGTAATATCTATTTTGATGTATGACATTAAGTCTTAATTTTTAGGAGATAGATTGTACCTGAATACATGTTATTGGATAAATAAAAACCAATTCATCTGGGGGGTTCACTGATTGTTTCTTTTGCAACATCTTGAAACATGCTGACCTAGACTCAGTCAGTGTATCCTAAAAATAGAGCAAACTCGACCAAGAAACAAGAATACCGTTTTCAAGGTCTCTAGTCAAACTATGTCGCTTTGTTGTACGAAAGTGCAGACCTGTCACCTCTGGTTTGATTTTAGATTTGTTAGGCTCTAACCCTAGTCTAGTCTCTTCACATGTACAAAAGTACATTGCTCTTAATATAAAGGACTTGACTTTAGAGATGAAATTTAAATAAAAAAAACATCCATTACATGGAATTCTGGACTTTCTCGATCCTAAGTGTATATCAAATATGAGATACATAGATAATCGTGAACAATAACTAACATTGTACTTGAAAATCCTGAGTGTTAACTGCTTAAGTGGACAATAATACCGATAATCGTCGTGAACTATAAATTACATACATAATAACATAATAACCAAGGAATTCAATAATTCCTACTGTGTATAGTCTACATCATGGCTAATATGATCTTCGTAACAGTGACTCTCCCAAAAAGAATGTGCTTTTTAATATGAATAATTTCATATTTGTTTGTTTATTTTTAGTTATTTTTTTCATTTTTTAATTTGTACAAATTTAAGTTCTTACTAAATGGGGAGATAATCACTTTTGACTGTTTTTCTATACGATTGGAGAAACAACTCGAATGAGATTAATTCAAAGCCTAGGTATGACCAAGCGTTGAAGCTAAAAGATCTAAATTCGAGGAGGATATTGGGGGTTTGCGAGTAAACAGACCGAAAGTGATGATGAAAGTGATGATGACGATGCTATTCCACAGAGTTGGATGCATCTAGATCTAATACAACTTGGATCTCACTTAGGGTCTTGTTTTACTACGGACAAAGGCAAATATAAGTAAAATGAAGACGATGATTATCCATTGCAAGATGACGATGCTGATTCTGATAATGATACCTCGTTTTTCACTAGAAGGTCCAACAAGAAGACATCTAGTGGGGTTATCATTAGTGAGCCGACTGCCTAATCCACAACCATCACCACCTACACATTACAACAACAATTCCAACCAAGCCTATTACAACTATTTCACCATAGCTTAGGCAGAGATCCCTTGTTGAGGAGCACAGCAGCTCAGGGGGAGAAGCCTCACAGGGGGTGAAGACTGGTTGTTAAGAGGAAGTGTTGAGACATACGATGATCTCAGTGACCAAACAATTTGAGCTGCCGAACTCTTCAACTGGAAGATTTGGTATGCTTGAACAGGTTAAGGGTGAGTCTGTCAAACTAACAGGGAGAGATACCATTGAACTGTCAAGTTCAATAGTGATAAATCCGAGTTAGAGGATACCTACAGAAGTTTAGTTCAGAAATGAAGAAATATCTGAAGGTAAATTGTAGTGATAGACCAAGAGGAGTTAATATCTGAAAAAGATGAAATTCCTAAAGGTGACTCGGAAGCTACAAGAGTTGTTGAGAAGTGTGTGACATGATTCGATGAAGATGTCAGAAGCTAGAGATAGTTAGAGACATGAAGATTGAAGATGTCAGAGAGTGTTGAAGACTTTGTGGAAAAGGTGTTCTATACAAGAAGACAAAAGAGCTTAACAGAATCAAGATCGAAGACTACTCGGGTGACAACATCTCCGGTGGAGCCAGAGCTATTGTCAAGGGGGAGTCTGTTGGTGCATCGAAACTAGAGCTATTGTCAAGGGGGAGTCTGTTGGTGCACGTTTGGTGACAACAGCTTCTAGTTTGTAATAGTTAGGTTTAGAAGTCATTTTGTTAATCATTGTAATCGTTAATTTAAGTTTTTGTCTGTGTATTTTGTAGATTCGTACGAACTTGTAGGTTCGTACGAACTTAGAGTAGGTACGAACTTGTAGGTTCGTACGAACTTAGATGTTCGTACGAACTTGGTAGGTTCGTACGAACTTAGAAGCAGCTAAGTTCGTACGAACTTAGTTGCCTATAAATACACAAGTCCGAAAAAGTGGAAGTAAGGAGTTTAGGAACTGGGTTTTTACAGCTAGGTTCGAATACTCTGTGTAACTTCGAATGTAACCTCGTTTACATTAAATAAAAGTGATATTTATACTCGTTTGTTATCGTTTACGTTTATGTGAGGATTCCGCACTCGTATAAACGATATTACCCCGTAGATTCAAGCCCGGAGGGGACTTTCAGTTGTTCAATCTGAGCGGCGACATCTGCCAAGAGTAAGCGAGCTGCGATTCGACTAGCTTTAGTAGTCGGAAGAATAACAGGTTCATTTGCAGCAAGCTCTGGAACAGGTGAAGATTGCAGAGTAGGCCTAGCCCGCGGTGGTGGTGTATGATGAACAACAGGACTAGACAGATCGCCAATAGTCAATTGTGAGGTAGCAGAGCGGATACGTTTGCGGCGTTGAGTTTGAAGCAGTGTAACGTCTTCATCCTCGGATTCTTCATCAAGCAGGCAATAATCAGGATCTTGATGATCAGCTTTACGCTTGCCTTTCAAAGCAGGATCCATGATTAGCTTTGAACCCTTTCGAATCATGCCAGCCGGAATACCCGAAGAAGAAGGAGGAGGATAATCATCATCAGTTTCCTCATCATTAGAATCAGAGGCAGTGGCTCCATCCTTGCTGGGGGCACTAGAAGGCCCAGCACCTAAATTCTCCTTATCCCGTTCACCCTCAGGTCGAACAACCTTGGGGTCAACAGCTTCAGAAGCCTGAAAGTTTTCCACCTCATTTAAGAGTGGATCGGTGGCATCATCATTCTGAACAAGTACCTCATGTAGCACCTGAGCAGCAATGGCAGGATTAGCATCCTGATGTAGTACATCTTCAATAAGCTCTTGTGGCGCAAGATGTAGAGCCACAACTACTTGCGTAGCTTGAACTGGTGCGTGAGGTTGTGGTGGAGCTGGAGGTTGAGCACCGGCATCCAACCAACCGTTATCTGGTGGAGCAATATAGTTTGCATCAAGAAGATGCCCAAAAAGATCACAGCTTCCGGCTTGACCTGATATGGACGGCGAGAGGAATGTAGAAAACAGGCATTGTATCCTCGAAGTCCAATCCGATCAACATGCAGATCTGGCTGAATATTGAGGAGGCCAGGAACTCGGTGAAGAATAATAAGCATGCAGAAGCGGGGATAGATCATAAACTTGGATCTAACCGCACCAGTCACCTGACCAATGAATGATCCAAAAATATATGAAGAGAAACTGTATGGTTTGTTATAAACCAGGGATAGTAAGCCTGATAAAAGTTCAGGGCTCAGCTCATCATAACCACCCTTCTTGTTCCCAAAAATAGTAACCAAAATATGGAACAAAAACCGCCATTGGCCAAGAACAAAGGCCTTAATAAATTGGCGGCCTCTCTTAGGACCAGAATATCCCATACGTCCAAGCGCACCCTCAATAAAGTCTGAGGTGTAGACGGAGGGACCCGCTTCCTGCTCAACAGTTCCCAGATGCAGAATCTGGCGCAGATCGTCAGCAGAGAAAATCACCAGATGTTGGTTAACCCTAGTACGAATGACAGGAGGGTTGGCAGCAGCATCATACTCGATGTTAGCCCAAAACTGATCCAGCAAAGCTTTAGACAATGGTGGAGACTCTGTAATGGCATATCGAATCCTCGAACGAGCCAAATACGTCAAAATCTCAATAAATCGTGCATCACCACGCTCAGTGAGATCTAAGTTCACCAATATATTGAGAGCAGGAGTGAAAGATCGAGCAGCCATATCTGTAAGCAGAAGAGTTACACAAATGGTAATTAGCTCAATAAAGAGTAAAACTTATCGAACATTAATTAATTTTAAACTTTTATGTATTGTGAACTTTAATAGTCACCAAACATCGAAGTTTACTATTAATTAATAACTTAATTTACTGAACTTAATTGAACGATTAAGTATACGAGACTTAATTTTCAATTATATTCTCTAAATTATATATAGTTCGTAAGTCATAGGGGATAATCTGAAAAATCATACCGCCGATAAAAAATCGGAACACACCGCACGACTACATATGAGTCGGAAGTCTTTCGATATGAGAGAACAGAATATGAATATTATATAGATGATACGTAGTTCACTTATAAACAAAAGTTCGTAAATCTAAACGTAGAACTAATAATTAACAAGGCCAGACTCGTAATTTATTTGTAAACATAAAGATCGCAAATCGAAAATAAGTCTAACATGTTAAAACTAAACAAGTCAACCAGAAAGTCAACAATTTAGGAGAGCGAAGTCAACAATTCAGTTCGCTTCGCAAGTCAAATGAAAGTCAACTAAATTCAGTTCGCATGGCAGGTCAACAAGGTCAACAGGTTTGGGTTCGCTTCCCCAATCAACAAGGGCAACAGGTTTGGGTTCGCTTCGCAAGTCAACAAGGTCAACAAGTTTGGGTTCGCTTCGCAAGAAGTCAACGAAAGTCAACTCGCTTCGCAGGTCAATTCGCAGGAGCGGGCTGCGAACTGAGATTGGATCTCAGTTTGCAGGAGCGGCGGTAACGAAACCAAATTTTTAAATAGGTGATTTGAACCCATTGTTAAGCAATTAAATGATGAAATACGTTCACAAGATGCCAAGCAAGATCTTCTAAGGAGTTTATGTTTTATCTTTCACTAACTAGTATAGAATCTATGAAAAACGAAACCAAAACATTGAAAACCGAAATTATGCGATTAATCATAAAATAAGGAACGAAATGGTGTGAATCTTACCTCAAAAGATGAGTAATCGAAAGGTGGAAATGATCTACGGAATGAAAAACCGATCCTATGCCTCAAAATTCGAAAAAAAATAAAGAAAACGATCTTCGGTTCGCAAAGATTCAAATCGCAGGTTAGTTCGGTTCTCAGGAGAAGTTGCAAAGTGAGTATTTGACTCGTTGGCTTCTCAAATATATATGGCAGACTCACTTCGCAGGTCAGTTCGGTTCGCAGGTTTAAAAATCGCAGGTTTAGGTTTCGCAGGTTTAGACTCGTGGACTTGTCCCGTTTATACTCCAAACTCAATTCGCAAGTGTGACTGGTCAACTTCTCAATTTGGACCAGAAATGCAAAATTAGTTTTAAATATAAATTGGACTAAGGAATAGCGTTACAAGTCACAAATTTGAACTTTCCAATGCGTTTTTGTCACATTTAATCAACACGGAACGATAAAAGGTAATTTAACTATATTCCAAAGAGTCAAAACTATAAAAATAAAAGAAAACTATAACTTAAATAGCACAACCGAATAACAAAGGAAATAGTGGTATCAAGTTACCATTTTATTAATGAAACAAGTAGAATAAACAATACATATTTGTGACTTTAAGAATTTATCTGCTTAGGGATCATATTAGTGAGAATACTCTGTACGTTATTACTTATTAATAATTCTAAGAAGATTGTTAGTGTACATACTTCATGAAATTCACAATAAGTTACACAAAACATACAGCTTAACCATTTATCAACTTATATTTATAAAAGTATAACTTGGTTACCTTGCTCCACAAAATATAACAAGTTCGTTAATCAGACTTGTATAGTAATTGAGAACGAATGATTCAGCAAAGTGAAACGTTCAATTGCCATAGACAGTTCAAGACGATTACTGATATTATGATCCACATAAACACAGTCTACACTGATTTCCAAGCAAACCTTTATTATTGGTATGCATATTACCGAATGTGATCCAAAATACGCCATACTGAGAAATCAAGTAGAACACATAACACTGTATCTTTCAAATTCAAGGTAGAGGTTACTAAATGATGTTCTTTTCGAAGCATATAACATACCCTTGAGTTATTTTTAAAGTTTTGACAAACATCGAACCTATTTTGAAGATACTAGTGGTGCTAGGTCTGTACATAGTACAACAGAAGATCCCTTAGTATAATCAAAATAAGTTTGAGACCATTGACAAAACTAAAAGTGTCAGATCTGTACTTAGTACAACAAAGTCACCAGTAGTTTTGCTAATAGCCATAATTCTTACTATTTGTCTTGACATATATTCATAGATCCTGGATAACAGTGTATGGCTATACTATCATTCAACAATTAAGACTTATGTCATACATCATATATCTGATCACACTAGATAACACACAGGAGCATTATTACTTATTATATGCTCAGAAATCATAGCAGAATATGCCTACCAGTACATCATATAATGAAGCGGTCTAGATTTCATTTATTCGAAGCAAATTATAGCGTGTGGAGACAAGTGTATAATAATATAAATATAAGTAAAGGCCTGGTTTTAAAGATGTAACGTTCATGTAACTTATTGGAATCTACTAACACATCTAACTTAAGACTTTTACTTATTATTGTTAAGCGTATTCCCCTAATGTACTATCATTTTCCAATAGATAAACACTTAACTTATTTATCTGAGGCGATTCCCCTTAGGTAACAAGCAAACGAATACCATACGCCTTCCTTTCCCCCTTTTTTTTTGTTTTTTTTTTATAAGAAGATATAAACTTTGACTAATACAAACATCTTTGGAAGACTAGTTATTCTGGATTCCTCATCCCGTTTAGTTGAATCAATATCTCAAAACGCGCTCTATCAAAAGCTTTAGTGTATAAGTCTGCCAAGTTATCAGTTGAGGGAACTTTGACTAACTGTATCAGTTTTTTCTCAGCACAGTCTCTAATGAAATGATGACGAATATCAAAGTGCTTCGTCTTGCTGTGCTTTACCGGATTATTGGTAATTGACATGGTGGATTCATTATCAATCATCATCGGAGTGTTAGTCAAATTTAACCCATAATCTCGCAGTTGCTGTTGTATCCATAATACTTGAGAACAACAGCTGCCAACTGCAACATACTCAGCTTCACATGTAGAAATGGCGACGGAGGTTTGCTTCTTGCACTGCCAAGACACAAGTCTACCGCCTAAGAATTGACATCCACCACTTGTAGACTTTCTATTCTGATTGCATCCTCCATAATCAGAATCAGTGTAGGCAACGAAATCTAAATCTCCATCAGTTGGATACCAAAGTCCCAGCTTCGGCTTCCCTTTGAGGTAACGCATAATTCGTTTAACAGCTTGCATATGAGACTCTTTAGGAGTGGCTTGATATCTTGCACAGACACATACTGCAAACATTATATCAGGCCTCGATGCAGTAAGATACATTGGCGATCCAATCATGGCCCTATAAAGAGTAGGATCCACATCTTTATCGCTCGATGTATCGGGACCAAGTCCATGTGCTTCTGGAATAGGAGTGTTATTAATTCTAGCTTCATCCATCTTGAATCGTTCTAGTAACTCATTTGTATATTTTTTTTTATGAATGAAATATCCATCTTTCTTTTGATCAACTTGCAATCCTAAGAAAAATGTAAGTTCTCCCATTGCAGACATCTCAAACTTGTTCTTCATAACTTGTTCAAATTCACTACACATCTTTTCGTCAGATGACCCAAAGATAATGTCATCAACATATACTTGAACAAGTAGAAAGTCTTTCCTCTTCCATTTTACAAAAAGTGTACTATCAATTCTTCCTCTTGTAAAACCATTCTCAAGAAGATAATTTGATAGTGTTTCATACCACGCTCTTGGTGCTTGATGTAATCCATATAGAGCCTTATCAAGACGATATACTCTATCTGGATAATCTGGATTTGTAAAGCCTGGTGGTTGAGAAACATACACCGTTTCTTTGACTTTGCCATACAAGAAGGCACTCTTAACATCCAGCTGATAAACTTTAAGTTTTTTTTATGCTGCAAATGCTAAGAACAACCTTATTGCTTCAAGCCTAGCCACAGGTGCAAACACTTCATTGTAATCAATCCCCTCTTGTTGATTGACACCTTGAACGAATAGACGAGCTTTATTGCGAGTCACGATGCCCCGATTGTCTTTCTTGCACTTAAACACCTATCTAGTTCCGATTGGATATTCTCCAACTAGTAAATCAACTAACTCCCAAACTTGTAATTTAGAGAACTGAGACAGTTCTTCCTGCATTGCTTCAACCCACGAGTTGTCTTTTAGAGCCATTTGCACATTTTTAGGTTCAACCTGTGAGATAAAACATGAATTATACATAGATTTGTAATCCCTGTCTCTTTCATTTCAACATACAAGCTTGAGGGATTGGATGTACTAGCTTTAGATTGATTCCTAGTTTGAACAAAAGTGTTTGGATCACCGATGATGTTCTCAATCGGATGATTTCTATTCATTCTAATTGTTGATAACGGTTCAATAGGTATATCATTTCCTAAGTTAGTACCAATCTCCTCCAAAGGTGGTATACCATCATCAGTAGTAGATGTCCTCAATTGTCTCAGAGGAGTAAGAATATCATCTACAATCCTTTGTGAAACAATTTCAGGATCTTCATTCTCTTGAGATATATCATCTGGAGGTTGTTGTGACTCAATTGTTGAGGCTTCATCAGAGTCAACAATAGTCTTGATTCCAGACGTTTGAGCATTCGATGTTGGAGAAGGACTAAGATCGTCATCTCCAAAAAATAAATGCTTGGGTATATCTGAATCACTGACATAGTCACTGAGAGGGACTTGAAATGACTTAAAGAGATCTGAATAATCAAATTGCCAATCTAATCCCTTATGTAAGTCATGTGTGTAGCTTGTAACTTCAATGTTATAAACTATTTCCACACGTCCCGTAGCTTTATTAAAGACACGTTTGTTTGGTGAGTTAGGCACATAACCTAGGAAGTATCCTTCGTCAGCATTCTCACCAAATTTTGGTTGATTGCTAGTCTTCAACAAAGTGCATAAAACTCCAAAGGGTTCAAACCCTTTTAAGTTAGGTTTCTTATTTTTTAAAAGCTCATAACAAGTCTTGTTCTGCTTTTTAACCGTAAGAACTCTGTTTAGAACATGACATGCAGTATTCACAGCTTCTGCCCAAAAGATGACCGAAAGCTTTGAATCTGCAAGCATTGTTCTAGCTGCTTCAATCAACGTCCTGTTTTTCCTTTTAGCAACACCATTCTGTTGAGGTTCATAAGGTGCATTGAATTAATGTTGTATCCCTTTGCTTAAGCAATAGACATTGAACGTTGAATTTTTGAACTATGTTCCATTGTCACTACGAATTCTCTTAACTCTTCTTTTATAGACATTCTCTATTAGATCTAAGAACTCCATAAGAGTACCTGGAGTTTCATCCTTAGATCTCAAAAAGAACACCCAAGAGAATCTAGAGAAATCATCTGTGACAACCAAACAATACCATTTGCCACCAATGCTTCTCTTGCTTATGGGGCCAAAGAGATCCATATGTAGCAATTCAAATGGCATGGAGATTGAGTTTTCGGTTTTAGACCTGTGTGGTTTCTTATGCTGCTTTCCTTTCAAGCAAGAAACACACTTGTCTTCAAACTCAAAATGTTTAGGTGGTACACCCAGAACTAAACCATTCTTGGTTTTATAGTTCATTTTTCGAAAGTTTAGATGTGCCATTTTTCGATGCCATAAGAGTGAGTCTGCTTCTGAAGCCTTGGATATAAGACATGTTGATTCCATTGAAGTAATAGGAGCACCCATGTTGATGGCATAGATGTCCTTCTTCCTTGGAGCCCTCATCAATATCCATTTATCGGGAATAACGAAACCCGGCTTCAGGACTAAGGCCTCTGTCTCATTGAAACGTACAGGATGACCTTTATCACAGACTTGGGAAACACTCACTAGGTTGTGCGTTAGTTCTTCAACATAATTCACATCCTCTAGAGTCAAAGTAGCGTTTGAAACTTTTCCTTTCCCAGTTATTAATCCTCCTTTATCTCCAGCGAAGTTTACTCGCTGCTTCAATCCTCCTTTGAAGTCCATCAGTAGACTTCTCTCTCCTGTCATGTGTCTTGAGCAACCACTGTCTACGTACCACCAGCTATCTTCGTTCACAGTAGACTCCTGCACATGACATTTGTACACAATTAATTATCAAGAGGGACCCAAGCCATAACAGACTTAGATTGTCCCTCATCATCAACAAATTTAACTTCTTTAAAGTAACCCTCTTTCCCATCAGGAGCCTTGATTACTTTCGAAGGAGTTTGTGTTTGTTGATGAACAGTGGTCTTGGGTCTATGAGGTGAATGAGATGCAAACCTCCCTAACACATAACCTTGAGATTTTTGTCCTTGGTTATGATTATTGTTATGCCCGTAGGTAATCCCATGTGTACGTGAAGAAGAACCAATCTCATATTGACTATGGTTTCGTGAAGTAGAACCAATCTCAAATGGACTATGGTTGCGTGAAGTATAACCAATTTCAGAATGACTATGGTTTCGTGAGGTAGAACCATTCTCATAGTGACTATGGTTTCGATTAGGAGTCCTATATCTCGACGGTGTGTGATCTCTAGAATGATTGAAAGTATTATCATTTTGAGTTAAAAACCGTTTAGGTATAGGTTGAGAAACATTGTGTGTTTCTTTTCTTTTCAAAATGTTTACAGGTTTAGTGATGGTGTTACTACCTATTTCAATTTTAGGATTCGACCTGTCTACATCCATCTTAGAAGAACCCGGTGACATGTCTCTGTCTACCGGTCTATGCTTTGCTTCTGACTTCTTATTAGGACAACAAGAAGCCATGTGCCCTTTTTGGTGGCATTTGAAGCACGACATTAACTTCCTAGATTTCAATTCTTTTGCCTTTTCTAAGTCAGTATATTCCTGAGTCACTGAAGTTTTAACTTTCTGTTTCCTAACATCTAATTCAGTTTTACACTTGTTAGATGTTGGATCATTAATAACAGGCTTCTCTATCTCAGAAATCTCTAACTTATTAGTTGGATTATTTTCAGTGTTAACTGGTACATCAGGCATTTCTAAGTCAACAGAAGTAGTAGTGTAATTAGAATTAAATGGAGGAGGTACAACATGACAACCCAAACCAGTCATATCCTTTACATTACGTTGAGTACTAGTTATATGATCTAAAGTTAAGGAAGATGTCCTTTAACTTTCAAACTTACGATTTAACTCAACCAACTTCATCTTAGACTCAGACAGCTCTTGATCTTTACTAGCAATATCTTTATTTAAGTCTTTTAAGTTTAGATACAAACCATCTATTCGAATAGATTGTTCATTAATAGTATCTCTAAGTACGGTCTTATCTGACATATATGACTTAATCTTTTCTTTAAGAGCTAATTTATCCTCACTTAGCCTACGTACATCACTTTTCATTAGTTCTAACTCAGATGAAACAGTCCTGCTGCATATACATTTACTTGGGACTGCAAACTAATAACTAGTTGACATACATCAGTAAGAGTGAGAATATCAAGACATACCCGTTTTTTGTCTGTTTGGAGTTCAGCCATTAGAGCCACAAAGTCTTCAGGACACAGATCTTCAGTTGATCCCATGTCTAGCACATCATTAACAACTGCTGTCTCATTTGATTCCAGTGTCTTCACTTGAGATTCTTCTGCAGTTGGCATGTAAGATGTGGATTCAACAGTTTTATCTTGATCATCAATTTCAGCCATAAGTGCTTCTTCAGATAAAGCACTCCAGTCATAAGAACCATCAAGCTGCTGAACCACCAAGGCTTTTGATGCTAAGGATGTGCATTGTTTTACTGGATTTGCATTCTGTTCTACCTTGGGTCTTTGACATTCCCTAGCAAAGTGTCCAAAAGTTTGACAATTATAACACTTCACTTTGGATTTATCAAAACCCGGTTTATTACCCACAACTCTCCTACCAGTACGCTTTAGGAAATTTTTAACTCTCCTTGACACCATAGCAAGTTGCCACTGGGGATCCATTTCCTCTAAGTCATCAGGGTCAACTTGATCATAATCCTTGTCAAATATAGAAGGATCATTAATTTTCCCTTGAATGTAATTCTCATAAGAAGCAACAAATGAAGCAAGCACAGAAAGTTGTTGTTCTGCAGATTTCACACTCATAGGCATCTTATGATGCCCTTGAGCTGACTTCTCAGAAGAAGTATTCTTGCTTCGAGTTTCACTTCCAGCTGAAGCTATAAAACATAGGTCTTCGGACAAGATTTCACCACTATCATCAATAGCACCAACCAATAGTGTAGAGGTTGATGTTGATGTTGATGAAGCATTTGAGAGACTAGATTTTCCATGGTATAGCCCAGGATCCTGTACCTGATCATAATCTGTATCTCTCGTTTTCTTAGTAAAATCATATCCTCTGAGCTTGTCTATAGCTTGCTCGAGAGTCATTTTAACATATCTGTCTTCATTGTCTTTAATCATCACTCCATACATTTCCCATTTAGGAGGTAAACCCTCAAGAAACTTGTCGGTTTTCTCCCTGTAGATTATCTCATGGTCATCCAGTTCGCTTAGAAGATGATAATACCTAGTGATGTAAGCATCTAGATCTTCTCCTTTTAAAGCCTTAAAGACAGTAAATTGTTTCCTTAAAAGACTCCTTTTACCTTCTTTAACCTATGGATTACCCTCACATCTTTTCTCAAGAGCTACCCAGAGCTCTTTAGCAGTGTGAAAAGATTTCAGTTGATGATTAATTTCCCTCGGAAGACTCATTTTGATCGACGAATGAGCTTTGATCTCAGATTTATAGTCCTTTTTCTGCTCATTGTTCATCCGGTTATAAGGAATAACCACAGTTATATTCTCAACGGTTTGGGTAGGAGCAGTGTATCCATTTTTGATACATTCCCAAATAATAAGATCATGGAAACGACAATAGGATTCAAACCTATCCTTCCATCCATAGTAGTTTTCAAGTCGGAGCAATTTAGGTGGAACATTAGATTTTCCAATCTCATGGTCCATCTCAATCATTCTACTTAAGTCAGACATCTTTGCAAATCCAGAAAAATTAAAAGTATCACAAAAATTCAGAAAGTTCAGTTCGCAGGAACTCAGTTCGCAAGTCAGATCGCAGAAGTTCAACTCGCAGGAATTCAACTCAGTTCGCAAACACTCAATTCGCAGGAATTCAACTCAGTTCGCAGGAACAAAAACTCGGAGGACTCAACTCAGTTCGCAACTCAGTTTGCAGAATCGGCTGTAAACCCCAAAAACGAAAATTTTAGGTGTTTGAACGTCTAAACCCTAAGATTTCGAACGTAAACGAACCTAAAGGTTCTCAGAGACTGATTTTAGTCGCAAATACGCACTAATTGCACGTAAAACAACCCTAAATCAACCGTTATTAACCCAAATCAATCGTTATTATCCCAAATAACCTCAAACCTACGGGTATCTAGCCGTAGGCTTTGATACCAATTATAAGTCCGTATGTATAGGATCGATAATGAGGTTATCTTAAGGTATTAAGGTGCGGAATCCTTCAATACTAAGTTATAGGATCTATAACGATTTGTTTCACAATTATTTAGTGAATCGGAATACTAATACGCTTTATATTGATTATAACAGATGTTAACGATCAATACCTAGCCTTTAAAATGCTTTGAAATAAACCTGGAAACTCAAGAAATTCGTATCAGATTAATGGCAAAAGTAAATTAGGGTTTAAACCTAATTTCATTATATAACCGTCTCGGTTTGCGGGTCATGGGCTCTGCGAACTGACTCAGTTCGCAGCCCATTTTGGCCCAGCGAACTGACTCGGTTCGCAGTCCAATCTTGACCTGCGAACTGACTCGGTTCGCAGTCAACTGTGGTCAACATTTTTCAGCATTTTAATATTTTGCTCTAAAATGTTTACCAATCAATATTTTTCATTACCAATTCAAAACCAATGTACAAACTTGATTACAATTAACATTAGTCCTATTAAAAGCTAGATCTGTTGTCACAAAACATGTCCCAACATTGTTTAGTGAGGGTTTTCTTTTTCTTTTAACACTTTCACACACTCCTCACTCAACCTTACTCAATTTTTCTATTCCACCTTCAGTTGGCATTTGTTTTAAAATTATGCTGTTATGTACTAGTATTTTCACCCTCCCTCATTCTAGGACCTAAACTTTCATCCTATTTTGGAAAGTGGCTCCTTTGGTAAATTCAACCGGCTTTGGAGGATTATAGGAGTAGTTTTTAAACTATCGCTCTTAGTACAGAAAAACAGCAGTTTGCCAAACAACTTGATTGAAACTGGTGATCTGATTATCCATCAATCAATCCTTGGAATCTCAAAAAAACTTTGAGAATCTTTCAAAGTGTTGTGCAATATGCAAATAAGTTTGAACACTTGAAAGTTTTGGATTTTGAAAAATACTCCCCCTTAACATATGTATAAGATTTATAAAATATTACATATGAAAGTGAGTTATAAAAACAAAATCTCTTTTTCTTTTGACGATCGGGTTTTACTTTGAATTCGAGTAAAAACCATTATGCATCACTTATACAAAGTATTTGAACTCTTTGGTTCTCCCCCTCAAAATATGATAGTATTTTGCATTTCGAGTTGAAATAGACAGATTATTGCTTAAGTGAAAGCATGCCTAACTGAGACACCAAAAAATGAAATCGTTTATCATCTAAAGGTTTGATGAATAAGTCGGCCAATTGATAATCTGTTTTGACAAAAAATAACTCGATATGCCCTTTTTCAATGTTATCTTTGATAAAATGATACCGAATATCTATGTGTTTTGTTTTCGAGTGTTGTACCGGATTCCAGGAAATAGCAATCGCACTTTGAGAATCACAATAGATAGGTATCTTTTCAAATTTGAAACCAAAATCCATGAGTTGAGACCTCATCCACAAAACTTGTGAACAACAAACAGCAGCTGCAACATATTCTACCTCAGCTGTAGATGTTGAAACATAGTTTTGCTTCTTGGAAGTCCAACTAACTAGCTTATCACCAAGAAATTGAGCACCACCAGATGTGCTTTTTCTGTCTAGTTTACAACCTGCATGATCTGCGTCTGAATAGGTTGTTAGTTTGAAACTAGTATCCTTTGGGTACCACAATCCCAAGTTAATTGAAAATTTTAAATATCGTAAAATTCGTTTGACAGCTTGGAGATGTGATTCCTTAGGAGCTGCCAGGTATCTTGCATAAACACATGTAGAAAACATGATATTTGGACGGCTTGATGTCAAATACATCAAGGAGCCAATCATGCTTCTATATAGTGTTTGATCAACTGATTTTCCCGTTGGATCAGCATGAAGTTGTCACCGAGCAGCCATGGGTGTAGAAATAGGTTGACAATCTACCATTTGAAACTTTTTCAAAATATCCAAAATATATTTAGATTGATTGATAAAAATTCCATTTGGTAGTTGTTTAACATGTAATCCAAGAAAAAAGTTCATTTCACCCATCATGCTCATTTCAAATCTGGATACTATTAATGCCAAAAATTCTTGCAATATTTGGCATTAGTGGATCCAAATATGATATTATCAACATATATTTGAATTAGAATTATATCTTCTTTTTGTTTCTTAATGAATAGTGTAGTGTCAATTGTACCTTTTGAAAATCCCGATTTAACAAGAAATGTGGACAAGACATCATACTAAGCTCTCGGGGCCTGTTTTAGTCCGTATAAAGCTTTGTCCAGAATGTAGACATCGTTTGGTCTCTTGGGATCGACAAAACCTTCAGGTTGACCCACGTACACCTCTTCCTTAAGAATGCCATTTAAGAAAGCCTTCTTCACATCCATTTGATAAACTGTAAATGACTTGTAAGCAGCATATGCTAAGAAGATACGAATCGCTTCAATTCGAGCTACTGGAGCAAATGTTTCATCGTAGTCGATTCCGTCTTGCTGACTATAACCCTTTGCAACCAGTCTAGCTTTATTCCGTACCACAATTCCATGTTCATCCTTTTTGTTCTTAAAAATCCATTTGGTTCCAACTATGGACTTCTCCTTTGGTCTTGGAACTAATCTCCAGACTTTGAGTCGATTAAACTGATTCAACTCCTCTTGGATGGCGAGAATCGAATCTACATCTTGAAGAGCTTCCTTTACAGTCGTAGGTTCAACGGAACTTAGAAAATTGGAATATAGACACTCATTTTGAGTAGCTTTCCTAGTTTGGACCCCAGTAGTAGGATCACCAATGATTTGAGAAGTTGGATGCGATTTAGTCCACTTACGTTCAAAAGGAAGATGTTGATACTCAAAATTGGAATTTGAAGAATCAACATATGGGGTAGAAGTAATATGTTCTTCAGACACAGTCATTGGTTGGATTGGTGACATAACTGAAGTTGGTTCGGTTTGTAAAATTTCAGTTATAGTTTCAGGTTGTACTAGAGAAGGCTCAGTTGTAGATGTCTGAGTTGGAGTTGAAGTCGTTGAATTACCAAAGTATTCTTCATAAAAATCTGAGAATAATTCATCAAGATCAGTCACAATTGATTGTGATGTTTCAGGTTTATCCTCTATTGAGCTAGTTAAACCGGGTTTTGAACTGTTTTGTTCAAAAACCATCTCTGACGTTTCATCAAACTTTACATTAACACTTTCACTGACAATCTTTGTTCTCTTGTTATAAACCCGATAAGCAACTTTATCCTTTGAATAACCAATAAAAATTCCTTCATCACTCTTTGGAGAAAACTTTCCTAAATCTTCACGATCATTTAACACATAGCAAGGACATCCAGATATTCGGAAAAACTTTACATTTGGAGGACGGTTGTTGATAATCTCATAAGGTGTCTTGCCGAACCGCGTATGGATTATTGACTGGTTTTGTGTAAAACATGCATTATTTACAGCTTCTGCCCATAAGAACAACGGTAGTTGAGAATATATGAGCATTGTGCGAGCTGCTTCAACAAGATTTCGATTTCGACGTTCAACGACACCATTTTGATGAGTAATGCCAACCAATTCCAAATATGAAGATAAGGTTTTATTTTTGAATTCCGTGCAATTGTCTGATCTAATTGAGCGAACAGGATGTTGCAGATTCACTTGAGTTTGTTTGAGAAAGTTGATGAGAGTCTCTGGTGTGTCAGATTTAGATTGTAAGAAATAGACCCATGTTTAACGGGAAAAATCGTCCACGATTACAAGAATGTACTTTTTGCCATTGATGGTTTGAATGCGCATTGGTCCACATAAATCTATATGTGTAAGTCTCTAGATCTTGGTTAGCGATAACAAATTATCTTTTAGGTATTGAGGTGCGGAATCCCTCAATACTTAAGGTTTTAGGCTTATATAACTAATCAATCAATTAACAAGCTTCGTTTTGATATCAACTAGTGTTAAACAATCAAAACCGAGCCTATTCAATGATAGCCTTTATATCAGCACGAATTTCGAGGAGAGAAAAGAATATCTGGTGTGTATGTAAAGAGCACGGATTTCTAGATCTCTAATAATGAGCAGCATTTAAAATATTTATATCTGGTTCAACTCGCAGGTCATGGGCCTTGCGAGTTGACTCAACTCGCAGCCCATGGGCCTGCGAGTCCAGATGGACTGCGAGCCCACATCTCAGCTCGCAGGTAGGTCCTGCGAACCGAGATAGCTGCGAGCCCAAAACTCAACTCGCAGGTAAGACCTGCGAGTCCAGTTTACAGCGAGCCCAGATCTCAACTCGCAGCTGAGAGCTGCGAGTCCAGATTGGACTGCGAGTTGAGATCTCAACTCGCAAGTCTGTTGACCTGCGAGTTGACTTCTCAATTCGCGATTCAGTCTTTAATTTAAAATCGATATTTGTCTAATAACATTTAACAAATAATAATAACAAGTTAGAATCATATATTTACAAGTCTAAACCAATATATACAAGATTGATAATAAATACACTAGTCCTATTACAAGCTAGATCTATTGTCACAATAACATGTCCCAACAGACTCCCCCTTGACAATAGCTCTAGTGTCGTTATCTTCAACTTTGTCTTTGGTCTTTACTTGTAAATACTACTGCCCATATGAATCTTCATTCTAATACAAGTCTTCACCATTAATTGATAATCTCTTGCAAGATCACCCCATGCTTCAGTCGTTAGGATCCTGTTTTCGTTTAACTTCAACAGGTCCTTCCTCGACAGATTCATCAGGTGTCGATGGTCATAGACTGTTAGAATTACTCTTTCTCCTCCTTCGACTTCATCATCAGCTTCAACCATGACAGCTTCACCAGTCTCTGAGTCCACGTGCCAGTTCAGAAGATTTCCTAGAATATTCTGTGGCATTGTCTTCAGTGGTATCTGCTGTATGCACTTGACAGCTGGATAAGTTTTCTTCCTTAATCTTCGGCCAGTTCTCTGACTTCGTTCCTTTAATTTGATCGTCTTTCCGACTCTTGGCTTAATCTTCTCAAACTTCATTGATCTACCCTCAGTCCGAATGATTCTCTCAACATACGTTGCGTAGGGATCATTACTGGGATTTATCAGTTCTAAGCGTGCCAACTCTCGAATTTCAAATCGAGGAAGCGAACTGAATACTTTAAGCTTCTTATCGAAATATTGAACTCCGTCAAATCTTTTGATAGCGAAAAGTTTCAAGTCAGAATCAAAATACCAGCCGATGATCCCCTTCCTTGGAACTTTCTTTCCAGTTATATCTACTTCAGACATCCCAACCTTTTGCTTTCTCCTTTTCAGAGGTCTAAACATGGGATTATTTCTGAGTTTCTCTGGAAGGTCATCTTCTGATTCAGAACTGGTTGAGTCATTTAGACTTTCATCTAATTCAACAACCCTTTCTCCATCTTCTTCCTGGATGACCACTTTAGTTGTAGATGGGCTTACAATGTGTTCAACAACATCAGCGTCAAGATCTACACATTCGTCTGCCCCATCATTAACAATGAAAGTCCAATCTTCAGGAGGTACAAACTCTCCTACTTCAAGGTCAAAGTCAATGTCCTCATCTAATTCATCTGGCATGTCGCCTTCAGAATCTGATAAGTTCAACATTTCATGACCTATAGAAATACATACACAAATAGATTAATATCATAAGTTCTTTCATTGATTTCCCTGAATCAATCTAAGATTTTTCTTATTAATCCCTTTGTGTATTTAAAATATATTATATATATATACTTATTCAAATCTTTCATCGATTATGATAATCGATCTAAAATTTGAATAAGTCTTATAATATGCGAACATCATATATTATATGATCCTATAACTCTTTTATCGATCATAGTCAATCTAGAATTACAAAAGGCTTATAATATACGAACATTCATAATTATAACATTTTAAACATTCAAGTTTAAACATCTTAATTACAAAATAATTCAAAGTTACAATGTATTAATAATTACAATCAGTCTATATTAATACAAGTGTCACCTTCTTCAGCTCCACCCTTCGCAGTACCAGCACCAGCTCCACTACCACTTGCTTCAGCAGACTCCCCCTGAAATGTAGTCTGCTGACCAGTCGTTGAAGGACCGGCCAGCTCACTATCCTTCTGAGCTGAGGGATCATCATCTTCATCATTCTTATTCTTCTTCGCCAGCTCATCTTCCTTGCAGGACTCTTGATATATCAATACCTCCCCTTGAGATGGCTTGTCCCTCAGAAGGCTGATGACCAGGCGATCAAGTCTATCAATTTGCCTCTGCTTGTCAGCTACATCATCTATCAGATTGTTATTCGTCTTGATGAGCAGTGAATAGGCATCATTCTGATTCGTCATGTTATCAGACATAGACAGCATTTGAGAAATCAAGAATTTGACGGTTTCTTCCAACTCTCGAACTCTGGACTCTAAGCTATTAGTACGATCAGAATCAGTCGCAGAGGAGGTGGATGGAGCAGCAGTAGTGGTGGTTAGTGGCGTGGGAGCGGGCGGTTGCATTTTCTTCGCTATCTCGTTAGCAACATCGGTTAATAGACGCGCCGCAACCCTGCTAGATTTGGTGGTTGGGTGCGAAGACGGGCGAACCAAAGCAGCAATCATTTCAGCCTCTGAGGGCGTAGAACTTGATTGTAGATGAGCTGCAGAGGTTGAAGCTGTTTGTCTGAGCAGCTTGCGAGGTCGAGTAATAAGCACCTCCTCCTCTTCTTCTTCATCCTCATCTTCATCAACCAAAACAAAATTGGGATCTTGGTCAACGGCTTTCCTCTTTAATTTCAGCTCCGGATCCATAATCAGTCTTGATCCTTTTCGAATCATCCCTTCTGGAATCCCAGAGACAAACCCAGGAGGTCCAGAGTCATCATCATCATCATCAGAATCAGATTCAGAAGCCGGAGCAGCTTCTTCATCTCTTCCTGATGGTCCAGCAGCATCAGGTGCCTCTGTGGATGGTTCTTCAAACCTTGGTGCCTCAGCAACATACTGATCCACATCCTGCATGATGGGATCATTGGCATCATCGTTCTCAGCCAGTACTTGCTGCACCACTTCAGCTGCAATGTCAACATCAACTTGTTGCTCTTGCTGATTTGCTTGAATAAAAACCTCCTCAATCAGTTCTTGTGGCTCAGGAGCACCCTCGGCCACATCAACATCTAGCCAACCATGATTTGGTGGCGTCACATAATCGGGATGGATCAAGAACCCAAACAGCTCTGTCGGCTGTGGTTGCATCTCAAACCTTCTTGAGGTGTGCATAAACATGGCATTGTAAGCCCTCAGCCCGATGGTATCAACTTTTAAATCGGCTTGAAAGTCTGGCAAGTCAGGAATCGAAGCCCGAATGATAAGCATACAAAATCTGGGATATAGCATAAACTGAGACCTGACACCTCCCAAGATTTGTCTAACAAATTCTCCAAAAACATAGTCTGAAAAACTGTATGGTTTATTGTAAACCAGTGACAGTGCAGCCGATAATAGAGAAGAGCTAAGCTCATCATATCCTCCTTTCTTTGGCCCAAAGATCGTGACCAAGACATGGAGTAAAAATCTCCATTCTCCGAACACGAGAGCTTTCAGAAACTGACGGCCTCTCTTGGGTCCAACATACCCCATACGTCCTAAAGCTCCCTCGATAAAGTCCAACGGAAACTCAGTTGGTCCATCTTCCTGCTCCACAGTTCCCAACTGTAAAATGTTCCTAAGATCTGAAGCAGAAAAGATAACCGGACGATCATTTATCCTTGTCTGGATGACCGGAGGATTCACCGATGTATCATATACAATATTTGCCCAGAACTGGGTTAGTATATCTCGTGATAGGGCCGGTGACTCGGTGATAGCATATCGAATCCTCGATCGTGCCAGATAAGAAAGAACCCGAGTCAATCTAGATGCACCACGGGCATCTATGTCTAAATCGACCAGAACATTATGATGTCCAACGAATTGTCGAGCCATATCTGTAATATCAAAGATCACACAAATGTTAGACAATTAGTTTAAATATTGATAAACTTATATGATCTACAACTCATAATTGAACTATTAAGTCGTGAAACTTAATTATCAATTATAGTTGTTCAACATATACAGAATCAATAAGTCTAACTTTCAAATTTACCTGCTACACAAATATATTACTTATTACGAAAAGTCATAAGTCTTATATATAGAGTATACGGATTTACGTGTTTACATTTAAGTCGACACGTCTAACCGTAGACTATTTTAACTTATAAACGCTTAATTAGTTAACTAATCGAGAGATCGTAAATTAAAATTAGAAATCAAAAGTTTCAAAAAGTCAACTCGCAAGTTCAACTCGCAGAGTCAACTCGCAGGTCAACTCGCAGGTTGGACTCGCAAGTCAACTCGCAAGTTGGACTCGCAAGTCAAACTTGGAGTTCAACTCGCAGATGAAATGTTGACCCGTTGACCTGCGAGTTGAGTTGGATCTCAACTCGCAGGATGAACTGCCATGGTGACATCATATTAATTTTCAATTTTGAGAAGTTTTTAGCATGATCAGCCTATGTCCTTAGTTCCAACATACTCCTATTAACATAAACCCTAAGGTTTCGTGTTGATTTGAGCACAACATTAAGATTTTAGTAATTAAATAAAATATTTTTCACTTATGATGCAATCATGTGATAATACGAACAATAAAAACATAAGTAAAATAAAATAAGATAAAATGAAATAAATAAAAGTTCAATGATTCATAATAAACATTTGTATCAAGTACCCTTGTATTAATGAAACACTTTGACTAAAATAAAATTACAATAAAATAAAGTAAAATAAAATATCCTAATCAAGGGCGACAAGAATTTATCTACAGCGGGATCAGATTAGAAAGAAACAGCTGAACCAATTGATGAGTAAAAAGTCTAAGAAGATTGTTAGTATGCATACCTAATGAAATTCACAATAAGTTACATAAGAACTCACAACTTAACCATTTATCAACTTACATTTATAAGAGTATAACTTGGTTACCTATTTCCACAACATATAATATTCACATCAAAATGAAGTGATTTAAATATCATAGACAGTTCAAGATGATTACCGGTATTATAATCCATATAAACAAAGTCTACACTGATTTCCAAGCAAACCTTTTATTGTTTGTATGTGTATTACCTAATGTGATTCAAAAATGACATACTGAGAAATCAAAAATAACACATAACACCGTATCTTTCTCTTTTAAGGTAGAGGTCACTAAATAATGTTCTTTGCGAAGCATATGACATACCCTAGAGTAAATGTGACAAATATCAAACTCGTTTTGTAGATACTAGTGGTTCTAGTTCTGTACTTAGTACAACAGAAGATCCCTTAGTATAGACAAACCAAGCTTGAAACTATTGGCAAAGCTAAAGGAGTCAGGTCTGTACTTAGTACAATAAAGACACCAGTAATTTCACTAACAGCCATAATTCTTATTATTTGTCTTGACATATTTTCATAGATTCTTGATAACAGTGTATGGTCAGACTATCTTTCATCAATTAAGACTTATGTCATACGTCATATAGTAAATCACACGAGATAACACACAGAAGATTTATAGCTTATTATATGCTC
The DNA here is from genome assembly GCA_963921325.1 of Logfia minima. NCBI lineage: Eukaryota > Viridiplantae > Streptophyta > Magnoliopsida > Asterales > Asteraceae > Logfia > Logfia minima. The sequence goes on from OY992766.1 coordinate 13,243,020, forward strand.
AGAAATCAAAGCAGAAATTGTCTACCAGTACATCATATACTGAAGCTGTCTAGATCTAAAGTTTTCCAAGCAGATTATATTGTGTGGAGAGAGGAGTATACTAAAATAAAGATAAGTGAAGGCCTGGTTTTAAAGATGTAAAGTTCATGTAACAAATTTGAATCTACTAACACATCTAACTTAAGACTTTTACCTACATTTATTAAGCCAATTCCTCTAATTTACTATCATTTCCCAGTTGATAAAGACTTAACCTTTATCGGAGGCGATTCCCCAACGGTAACAAGCAAATGAATGCCATACGCCTAACCCCCTTTTCCCTTTTTTTTTTTTTTTTTTTTAAAAAAAAAAAAAATAGGCATAAACTAATAAATATAAACGACTAATTATTACAAACCAACTCTATGGAAGACTAATCCTCTAGATTTCTCATTCCATTTAGTTGCACCAATTTCTCGAATCGAGCTCTGTCGAACGCTTTGGTGTATAAGTCTGCTAAATTATCCACAGATGGAACCTTTGCTAACTTTATCAGGTTCTTCTCAGCACAGTCTCTAATAAAGTGATGTCGAATATCAATATGTTTAGTTTTACTGTGCTTGACCGGATTATTGGTTATTGAGATCGTTGATTCATTATCAATCATCATAGGAGTATTTGTTATACTCAACCCATAATCAAGCAATTGTTGTTGTATCCACAGAACTTGGGAACAACAGCTGCCAGCTGCAACATACTCAGCTTCACATGTAGAAATGGCTACTGAGGTTTGCTTCTTGCATTGCCAAGAGACCAGTCTACCTCCTAGGAATTGACATCCACCGGTTGTAGACTTTCTATTCTGATTGCATCCTCCGTAATCAGAATCAGTGTAAGCCACAAAATCTAAGTCTCCATCAGTCGGATACCAAAGTCCCAGCTTCGGTTTCCCTTTGAGGTAACGAAGAATTCGTTTTACAGCTTGCATGTGAGATTCTTTAGGAGTAGCTTGATATCTTGCGCAGACACATACTGCAAACATTATATCAGGCCTTGATGCTGTAAGATACATTAGTAATCCAATCATGGCCCTGTAAAGAGTAGGATCCACGTCTCTATCACTCGATGTATCCGGACCAATACCATGGGCTTCCGGAATAGGAGTATGAAAAATTCTTGATTCTTCCATCTTGAATCGTTCTAGAAGCTCATTAGTATACTTAGTCTGATGAATGAAATATCCATCTTTCTTTTGATCGACTTGCAATCCTAAGAAAAATGTCAATTCACCCATTGCTGACATCTCAAACTTGTTCTTCATAACCTTTTCAAATTCACTACACATCCTTTCGTCAGATGACCCAAAGATGATATCGTCAACATATACTTGAACAAGTAGAAAGTCTCTTCTTTTCCATTTCACAAAGAGTGTACTGTCAATTCTTCCTCTTGTGAATCCATTCTCAAGAAGATAAGTGGACAGTGTCTCATACCACGCTCTCGGAGCTTGATGTAATCCATATAGAGCCTTATCGAGACGATATACTCTATCTGGATACTTTGGATCAGTAAATCCTGGTGGTTGAGAAACATACACCGTTTCTTTGACTTTGCCATACAAGAAGGCACTTTTAACATCCAGCTGAAATACTTTTATTTTCTTTGAGGCTGCAAATGCTAAGAATAACCTAATTGCTTCAAGCCTAGCCACAGGCGCAAACACTTCATTGTAATCAATCCCCTCTTGTTGATTGAAACCTTGGACAACTAGACGAGCTTTATTGCGAATCACGATTCCCCGATCGTCTTTCTTACACTTAAATACCCATCTAGTTCCAATTGGATATTCTCCAACAGGTAAGTCAACCAACTCCCAAACTTGCAATTTTGTGAACTGAGACAGTTCTTCCTGCATTGCCTCGACCCACGAATTTTCCTTCAAAGCTATCTGAACATTCTTAGGTTCAATTTGTGAGATAAAGCATGAATATAGACATAGATTTGAGATCCCTGTCTCGTTCATTTCAGCATACAAGCTTGAATGAGAGGATGTACTAGCTTTAGATTGATTTCGAGTCAGAACAGGAGAATTTGGATCACCGATGATATTATCAATTGGATGACTCCTATTAATTCTTGTTGAAGTAACAGGTTCAACTGGAATATCATCCTGTAAGTTGGCACCAATTTCCTCCAAGGGTGGTATACCATCATTAGTAGTTGATATCCTTAATTGTCTCAGAGGAGTAAGAACATCATCCATAATCCTTTGAGAAGCAATTTCAGGATCTTCACTCTCTTGAGGTATATCATCTTGAGGTTGTTGTGACTCGATAGGGGGGACCACATCAGTATCGACAATATTCCTAGCATCAGACGTTTGAGCACTCGATGAGGGAGTGGGATCCTCATCTCCTGACAATAAATGCTCAGGAATGTCTGAGTTACGGACATAGTTACTGATAGGGACTTTAAATGACTTGAAAAGATCTGAATAGTCAAACTGCCAATCCAATCCCTTATGTGAGTCATGTGTATAGCTCGTAACTTCGATGTTATAAACTATTTCAATACGTCCCGAATTTTTATTGAAGGCCCTTTTGTTTGGTGAGTTAGGCATGTAACCTAGGAAGTATCCTTCGTCAGCCTTCTCACTAAATTTAGGTTGATGACTTGATTTCAACAACGTACATGAAACTCCAAAGGGTTCAAACCCTTTTAAGTTCGGTTTCTTTTTGTTTAAAAGCTCATAACACGTCTTGTTTTGCTTTTTAACCGTAAGAACCCGATTGAGAACATGACATGCTGTATTCACTGCTTCTGCCCAAAATATGACCGGAAGCCTTGAATCTGCAAGCATTGTTCTCGCTGCTTCAATTAGAGTTCTATACTTCCTTTCAGCAACACCATTTTGTTGAGGTTCATATGGTGCACTGAATTGATGTTGAATGCCTTTGCTTAAGCAATATACATTCAATGTAGAATTCTTGAACTCGGTCCCATTGTCACTACGAATTCTCTTAACTCTTTTTCTATAGATGTTCTCTATTAGATCTAGAAACTCCATAAGAATGCCCGGAGTTTCATCCTTAGATCCCAAAAAGAATACCCAAGAGAATCTAGAGAAATCGTCTGTGACAACCAGACTGTACCATTTGCCACCTATGCTTCTCTTGCTTATTGGGCCAAAGAGATCCATATGTAGCAACTCAAAAGGCGAGGAAATAGAGTTCACATTTTTAGACTTGTGTGGTTTCTTATGCTGTTTTCCTTTCAAGCAGGATATACACTTGTCTTCAAATGCAAAACTCTTCGGTGGTACACCCAGAACTAACCCATGTTTGGTTATATAGTTCATTTTTCGAAAATTTAAGTGTGCCATTTTCCTATGGCATAGGAGAGAGTCTGATTCTGAAGCCTTGGATAACAGACAGGTAGACATCATTGAAGTAATAGGAGCATTCATGTTGATAGCATAAATGTCCTTCTTCCTTGGAGCTTTCATCAGTATCCATTTTTCGGGAATGATAAAACCCGGCTTCAGGATCAAGGCCTCTTTCTCAGTGAAGAGAACAGGATGACCTTTATCACAGACTTGGGAAACACTCACTAGGTTGTGCGTTAGTTCTTCAACATAATTCACATCCTCTAGAGTCAAAGTTCCATTAGAAACAGTTCCTTTCCCAGTAATTACTCCTCCTTTATTACCGGCGAAGTGCACTCCTTGTCTCAGTCCACCTCTGAAGTCTGTCAGTAGACTTCTGGTTCCTGTCATGTGCCTAGAGCATCCACTGTCAACATACCACCAATTATCATTGTTCCCAGTCTGCTCCTGCACATACAAGTTGTAAACAATCAGTTATCAAGAGGGACCCAAGCCATTACGGTCTTGGTTTGTCCCTTATCATCGACAAACTGTAGCTCTTTAAAGTAACCATCCTTCCCATTAGGAGCTTTGGTCACTTTTGAAGGAGCATCAGCTTGCTGATGATTAGTGGTCCTGGGTCTATGAGTTGACTGACTTCCAACTCTCCCCGATACATAACCCTGGAATTTCTGCCCTTGGTTACGATTATTATAGGACCCTTGGTTAACTCCTTGTGAATGAGATGTAGATCCAATCTCAAAGTGACTTTGGTTCCTTCTCGGAGTCATAAACCTCGACGGCACTTGATCCTTAGCAAAGTTTTCATGCCGTTTAGGTTTTGGTGGCGAGACACTGTGAGACGCATCTCTTTTCAGAGCAGTCACAGGTTTAATACCAATACCAGGTCTAGTACCTAACCTGTCTGTGCTAGAGATATTTTTAGACTTATCACTGGCCTCGCGCTTAGGAGCAACTTCATTCTTCTTATTGGGACAACAAGAAGAGACATGTCCTCGTTGATGACATTTGAAGCATGACATCTGCTTTCGTGACTTAGCAGTCTTAGCAGACTCCTTCTTTATCTGATCAAAAGACACTGAAGGTAACTCCTTATGTTTCTTAATGACTTCATTATTTCCATCAGTACTTCCAATCATCCCACTTGATACGAATTGTACTTTAGTGAGAGATTTGACTGTACTCTTGTTTAATGATGAATCATTGACAGTCTCTTTTTGGATCTCAGATGCAATAGACTGTTGATTTTCCAAATCCTCAGTCTCAGGATTAACATCTGTCATTTCTAAGTCAACAGAAGTGGAAGCAGTGTAATTGGCATTAAAGGGCGGAGGAACATCTGAGTATCCTAGGCCAGTAACATCCTTTACACTACGTTGAGAGCCAATGATTCTATCTAAGGTCAAAGAAGAAGTTCTATAACCTTCAAATTTTCTATTCAGCTCTACCAGTTTCATATTTGACTCTGATAACTCCTTATCCCTAATAGCTATATTTCTATTAAGCTCATTAAGGTTTAGATATAACCCGTCTATTTTAATACATTGTTCATTTATAATGTCAGTCAGACTGGTCCTATCTAGAGCATCACTCTTAATCTTCTCGTTCAGTGCTAATTTATCTTCACCTAACCTACGAACATCAGACTTAGCTAAATCTAATTCTGAGGTCAAGGTTTTGTTAGATTCTGCAAAGACACTAACCTGTGTTTGAAGATCAGTAACTAAATAGCACACATCAGCGAGAGTAAGGAGATCTAGACATACCTTTTTCTTTTCGGATTGAATATCAGCCATATATGCCACAAAATCATTGGGACTCAATTCTTCTGTCGAGTTGATGTAGAGAACATCTTCCTCAATCCCCTTAACTTCTGTGTGTGGCACATTAGCTTGAAGTTCTTCAGTAGTCGGCATGTAGGAAGTGGATTCAATTAGTTTCTCTTGATCGTCAATCTCAGCCATGAGAGCTTGCTCTGATGGTGTAGACCAATCATAAGATCCGTCTATTTGCTGAACCACTAAGACTTTGGAAGTTAGATTACTTCCCGAATCTTGTTTTGATGTTCCAGCATCAACCTTTGGTCTTTAGCATTCCCTGGCAAAGTGTCCGTAACCTTGACAATTATAACACTTGACCTTGGACTTGTCAAAACCTGGTCGATTTCCAACCACTCTCTTACCCGTACGCTTTAGGAAATTCTTTACTCTCCTTGACACCATAGCCAGTTGCCACTGGAGGTCCATTTCCTCTAAGTCATCAGGGTCAACCTGATCATAATCTTCATCAAATTGTGCTGGATCGTTTATCTTCCCTTGAATATAGTTTTCATAGGAAGCAACGAACAATGCCAACACAGAAAGTTGTTGTTCGGCTGATTTCACACTCATCGGCATCTTATGATGCCCTTGAGTGGATTTATCTGAGGTGGTGTTCCTGTTTCGTTTATCACCACTATCCGAAGCAATGAAACAGAGATCCTCAGTCAATTTTTCTCCAATCTCATCAATTTCACCCGCAAACAAAGCCGTGGTCAAATTGGATGAGGAATTAGAGATACTAGTCTTTCCATGGTACAGACCAGGATTCTGTAGATGATCAGAATCCGTATCTCTCGTTTTCTTAGAGAAATCATAACCCCTTAGTTTATCAATCGCTTTCTCTAGGGTCATGGTTGCATATCTTTCATCATTATCTTTCAGCATGATACCGTACATCTCCCATTTACAAGGTAAACCCTCAATAAACTTGTCGGTTTTCTCCTTGTCATTATAGAAGATAGCATGGTCGTCAAGCTCACTTAATAGATGATAGAAACGGGTGGTGTAAGCCTCAAGATCTTCTTCTCTAAAAGCTTTAAATACCATAAACTGCTTTTTTAGAAGATTACATTTACCAGCTTTCACCTGAGGGCTCCCCTCACATCTCTTTTCTAGAGCGTCCCACAGCTCTTTAGCTGTGTGAAAAGACTTCAACTGATGGTTGATCTCCTTAGGAAGGCTCATCTTAATTGAGGAATGTGCTTTATTATCGATGGTGAATTCTTTCTTCTGATGGTCATTCATTCGATCATAAGTCACAATCACTGTTGCGTTCCCTACCTCAGCTGTAGGTGCAACATATCCGTTTTTAATACACAACCAAATAGTGATGTCGTGGAATCTACAGTAACTTTCAAATCTGTCTTTCCACCCATAATAGTCCTCAAGTCTAAGTAGCTTCGGTGGAACATTAGATTTTCCAACCTCGTGTTCCATCTCGATCATTCGGCTTAAATCAGACATTTTAAAGTGAAAAATTAAGTTATATTGCGAATTCAATAATCTCAACTCGCAACTAAACTCAGTTCGCAGGAAATTTCAGTTCGCAGAAGTCTCAGCTCGCAAAAATCTCAGTTCGCAAGTAAGATTCGGCTCGCAGAGAATCTCAGTTCGCAAGTCAATCTCAACTCGCAGAGAATCTCAGCTCGCAGGAACTCAGTTCGCAATGGAACTCGGTTCGCAGGAATCTCAACTCGGTTCGCAGAAATCTCAGTTCGCAAGTAAGATTCGGCTCGCAGAGAATCTCAGTTCGCAAGTCAATCTCAACTCGCAGAGAATCTCAGCTCGCAGGAACTCAGTTCGCAATGGAACTCGGTTCGCAGGAATCTCAACTCGGTTCACAGAAATCTCAGTTCGCAAACGAACTCAGTTCGCAATGGAACTCGGTTCGCAGGAATCTCAACTCGGTTCGCAGAAATCTCAGTTCGCAAAGGAACTCAGTTCGCAATGGAACTCGGTTCGCAGGAATCTCAACTCGCAACTAACAGTAACCCTAATCTCAACTCGCAAAACGGCGCCTCGAAATCTGGGAACTGAACTTTTTGGTATTTTTACGAATAAATCTGTAGATTTCGTTCGAAAAATGACCCTAAAGATGTTATATAACCAAAAAACCTTGTAACCACAACGTTTCTAAGCCCGAAAGCTCTGATACCAATTGTAAGTCTCTAGATCTTGGTTAGCGACAACGAATTATCTTTTAGGTATTGAGGTGCGGAATCCCTCAATACTTAAGGTTTTAGGCTTATATAACTAATCAATCAATTAACAAGCTTCGTTTTGATATCAACTAGTGTTAAACAATCAAAACCGAGCCTATTCAATGATAGCCTTTATATCAGCACGAATTTCGAGGAGAGAAAAGAATATCTGGTGTGTATGTAAAGAGCACGGATTTCTAGATCTCTAATAATGAGCAGCATTTAAAATATTTATATCTGGTTCAACTCGCAGGTCATGGGCCTTGCGAGTTGACTCAACTCGCAGCCCATGGGCCTGCGAGTCCAGATGGACTGCTAGCCCACATCTCAGCTCGCAAGTAGGTCCTGCGAACCGAGATAGCTGCGAGCCCAAAACTCAACTCGCAGGTAAGACCTGCGAGTCCAGTTTACAGCGAGCCCAGATCTCAACTCGCAGCTGAGAGCTGCGAGTCCAGATTGGACTGCGAGTTGAGATCTCAACTCGCAAGTCTGTTGACCTGCGAGTTGACTTCTCAATTCGCGATTCAGTCTTTAATTTAAAATCGATATTTGTCTAATAACATTTAACAAATAATAATAACAAGTTAATATCATATATTTACAAGTCTAAACCAATATATACAAGATTGATAATAAATACACTAGTCCATTACAAGCTAGATCTATTGTCACAATAACATGTCCCAACAATATGAAGTAGATGAAGGACCGATTCCGAACTAGGTGTAGGTTTGGATTTATGTGATGTATGATGCAATTTACCTAGTGTGCATGATTTACAAAAATGATGTTGATCATATTGTAATTCTGGTAGACCTTGAACAACACTAGAGCCAGATAGTTGATTGATTTGTTTGACATTGAGATGAGAAAAACGACGATGCCACAACCATAATTGTTGAGAAGAAGCTTTTGAAATTAAACATACATCAGCCATGGGTTGTGCACTATCTAGATCAATGGTATAAAGGTTTGTGCCACGGGTTCCGTTTAACAATTCCTGCCCATCTTCAGTTCGCACACAACAACTTCGTTTTCGAAATAGAACCTCTAAAGCCTTGTCACAAAATTGACCAATGCTAAACAGATTGTGACCTAATCCTTCCTCACATGCGACCCGAGTTATAGTTATCTTTCCTCGAACCAAATCACCAACCCCCATTATTGCAGCAAAGTGATTATTCCCAAATCTAACTATCCCCATAAATTTTTCAACAAAATTGCTTAGAAGGGACTTATCTCTGGTCATGTGTTTGGAACATCCTGAATCAAGATACTAAACACATACCGAGATTTTCTGCAAAATCAAACCATTGTTAAACCTTAGGAACCCATTTTTCAACGAGTTCGTCAGGATTAGTACAGTTTATGGTTTATTGTATCCTTTTAGGTACCCACTTATAGACTGGTTTGGGTTTGTTTGTGGACTTAGAAATCCATTTTGTTTGAAAACAATTTGAATCCCAACCCTTTCTTTTCCATGGTCGTGATTGATATTGCATAGCATGTTGATAGTAATTATTACATCTAGCTACATTTCTATCATGCAACATAGATTCATTCACATTCACAAGATAATTTCTATCATAACGCAGAGTATGATTACAATTGTTTGAATGCTGAAAATACAACGAATCATGTTTGTTGAAATTATTGTAGTTACACGAATAAGAACTATTGAAAGGACGATTAAACTTTTGACTCTTTGGACTTCGGGATTTGTCATGAAGAATTTTCGTTTTTAGATCTGAAACATAAAAAGCACCAGTATTAGTATTTGTAAAATCGGATCTAATGCTCTTGTTTGAAGAAATCTTAACATACTTTTTATTCTTTTGCAAAGAATAATTAGTAAATTGAGATTTCTTTAAAGCATTTACTGAGTGCTTTATACTCTTTTCTTTCAACGATTGTTTAACAGTTGGTCCAACTTTCTTTGTAAACGTTGTTTCCAAAATCTCTTCAGATTCAATAAGTTTATCAAATTCAAGTTCTTGAGAAGATTTTGATAATGGTGTGATATCTGATGAAGATGTACTTTTAAGTTGTGTAATAGTTTGAAGAAGTGTAGCTCGTTCTTGTTCAAAATTTTGTTGTTCAGTGGTTATTTGTTTTTCTAAATCAAAAATTTTATTTTCCAAAATTAAATTTGGAATATAAATCTTAGTGGCAACCACTTGTTCAAGAACATCATTATTTTGATCAACAATTGGTTTTGAATAACTAGGGAAATAATCTTCAGAAAGTGGGATTTTTCAAGTATCATAGCAGTCATTCAATTTTTGATAATCAAATGAAAATTGAGCTTTATCTTCTCTTGTCCTATTAAACTTCTCAATTTCATCTTCCTCATTTGTTGTTTTTAGAAAATGCATTTTCAAATCACATCCCATGTAATTTTCATCATACAAGGGTGCTATTTTTGAAATTGCTTTCTTCAAATAGCATGGATTATCAAAACCTATTCCTTCCCTTGGATTATAGAATTTGATGTCCTTTGGTTTATTTAAGAAAATTGTTGTTCAATCTGACCGCGTTTTAACAAAGTATTTTCAAGTTCTTTTAACTTTTGAAAAACTCTTTTATTCTCAGCTATGACATGAGCATGTTGTCGAGTAGCAAGCTTTCCAATTCGTTCAGATTCTTCAAGTTGAGAAGATAAATCAAAGATTTCTTTAATTAAAGATTTCTTTTCAGATTCAAGCTTCTCATAACTAGTTTTGTAATCTTCCATGTGAGTTTTTAAAATTCCTTTTTCCCGAGTCACAGTTTTTAATATTTCAATGTGATTTGTCAGTTCCTTTTTTATTTTAGTTATATTTTCTATTTCAGTTTTTAACTTATTTGACAAACCGGCATTAATATCATGCAATTTAAGAATCATGATTTTAGAGTTTAATGATACCTCAGAGTCAGCATCCTCATTGTCATCAGTAGAAACTGTGGACAGATTGGCCATGAACGCCATGTTGACTTCCAGATTTTCTTCTTCTGAGTCCATTAGATTAAGCCATGCATCATTTTCAGCCAATAAAACTTTCCCAGCTTCCTTCTGTTTGGACATCAGCATCTTTGCCTTGTAGTAATCAGAATTACGAACTCTTGGCTCTTTACAATCTTTAGCAAAATGTCCAAACCCACCACAATTGTAACATTCATTCTCCATGTCACCCCTTGCCGTGTACTCAAACTTACCCTTATAATTCTCCTCCTTTCTACTCTTGTACTCTGGACGTTTAGTGGATGATGATGAAGTACGCAGATGATTGTTAGTAGGTTTCTTATAATACTTCTTATTGATAGCCTTTGTCATAAGAGCCATTTGTTTCATAAGCTCTTTGTACTCCTCATCACTTCTACTTCCTCTTTCTTCATACTCAGATTGATATTTAGTCTCTTTCACAACCTTTTGAGAACGAGAATAAGTTCTTCTTTCAGCAACTAAAGCCAACGGATCAACCATTTCTTTTGACTCTTTACCGGCAATTTCATTCACTTCATCTTGATTGTGATTCAAGATTTCATAAACATCATGAATATCAATAGAAGTTAAATCCCGATTCTGAATGATATTGCTCGAATATTGTTTCCATTCCAGTAACAGATTGTTTAAGAACTTGATGTTGATCTCTAAGTTCTGCTTCACAAACTTATTTTTTCTTACTTCATTCAACAGCAAACAGAATCTGTTGTATGTTGTTTCAAGTTGTTCTCCGACCTTTGCTTTAAATCCCTCATAGGCTTGAAGACAATGAGTCATCTTCGTTTGCTGACCTCTTTCCGAACCTTGTTGTTGTCTAGCAATGGCATCCCACATCTCTTTAGCTATTTGATAACTATCCACTTAAATGGATATTTCATTCACTAAACCTTGTAGTATGTAGGATTTCATGTCCTTATGAGCTTTCCATAAAGCTTTATGAGATGGAGAACATTCATTGTATGTTAATGGTGTTTGTTGAGCAACCCCAGTAGTGGTTCCCAAAGTATCTACCGGGGGATAGAAAGGTGTCACTCCTTCCTTTAGCGATTTCATCAACAATTCGTGATTCTCTTGTCGTTCGATGAAGTCGATAAACCTGTCTCTCCATTGAGAATAATCACCTCCAAATAGAACTGGAGGCTTATCCTTCGACCCTATGGCAAGTGCTTCTCTCGACATTTTTCTCGAATACGAATTCCCTCCAAAATTTTCGAATTTTGCCTCGAGTAAAATGAAAATTTCTCAAACTAAAATTAGTAAACGGGAAGCTCAAATTTAAATTTTGATAATTGTAACTCAGTTATAGTATGCGACCTTACTGCAATTGAACCGTGTAATTACTTCCAAATCATTCAACCAATGCTCTGATACCAATTGTTGAACATATTCAAGAAAATGTATGATGAATGTTGAGAGAGTTTTACTTGGAATGATTTTCACCATATGATTTTACAAGATAAGTGTTCCAAATGATTAAGTTTAGCTACCTATTTATACTATAGAAGCTAATCACATGATTAATCACTAAACAAGGTTTACAATCTATATTTTAATACCTAACATATTCCACATTCAATTAAGCTAGTAACCTCGTTGATCCAGATCAGGAGCCTACAAGTGGTATCAGAGAAAAATCGAATTTGATTCGGTTTTAGGTTCGGGAGAATTCGAAAGATTTTGACGTTAGAAACAGGGAATTTTACGATCAAAATAGTTAAAGTACATTACAGTTACCATAGAAATTAAAAACGGCGCATTAGGAGAGCCTAGGTTCGAGAATTTGCGAATTAGGGTTTTCACATATCGTCGTACGAACTTACTGGAATTCTTACGAACTTAGGGTTTTCTACGAACTTGAAGTTTGTAAGTTCGTACGAACTTACATTCATACGAATTTACCTCAAGTTCGTACATCTACTGTTTGGACAAGTTCGTTTGACTTACGTTCGTTGACTCTTCGAACTTAGCTACATCTACGAACTTACTCACTAAGTTCGAACACTACGAACTTAGCTATCTTTGAAATTTTCCCAAGTTTGTTTGACTTTAGTTGACCATCTACAAACTTACCAAAAAAGAAAAAAAAATTGAATTTGTCCATCACCAAAATTTGAATTTAGGCTTACCATTGACTAATTTTGGTTTGAGAAAATTTAAATTTTATTCGGAAAATTTTCGCGAATTTTAGAGGGAAATTCGAATACGTATAGTTTCTAATTATTATGTCAAGTTTAAGCAAAATGATAGAAATGGATCATGAAGTGGGTAAATCTTCTTCACCACTAAAACTTCTAAAGACTGAAGACTATTTCTGGTGGAAGGATAGATTTGAATCATTTGCTAAATTTCATGATATCAGAATGTGGATTTGTATTAGGGATGGATATGACACACCGACATATGAGTATGAAGGAAAACATAAACTGTGTTCATATTCAATGATGACGGATGAGGATAAAAAGATGTACGAAGCAGAGAACAAGGCATTATCTGCCATCACCATGTGTTTACCTCAGGAGATCAGACATACCTTCAAACGTTACCAATTTTCTCGAGAGCTGTGGTTAGCCTTAGAGAAGAGGTTAATCAGATTAAAGAGAGCATAGCTGACTTGCTTACAAAATAGTTCTATGTTTTTAAGCACATGAAGAATGAGTCATTGGAAGATATTATTACACGATATTATCATTTGATGACTGAGATGGACAATAGCGGATTGTCATTTACTAACACAGTGAAAAATAACAAACTTCTTGAGGCGTTACCATCAAAGTGGGATATCTACACACTATGATGATTAAAGAGAGCAACGATTATAAGACATTAACGCTTGATAAAGAAAGAGACTCGATCTGATCAGGTTCAAGATCGAAGTGTTTATCACGGGAAAAAGTATGATTCTGTTGTAACAACAAGTAATGGGGTCACAACGTTCTTCATTGGGGAAGACGAGACAGACAATGCTATTGGAAATTTTGGAAGCAAGGTCTGCTATATTGCTTCATCTGAAAATTCGGACAAGCACAGGAAGCAGCCATCGGGTTTACAAAAGGGTTCAAGTCTATGTCAATGAGTATGAAGTCAGCTGAAGAGCACGTAGCAATGCTAGCATCATTTGTGGCATCCATGAGAACTTCATTCAGGGAAAGGTCACAGATCCTGATATGATTAATGAGGATTATGACCAAATTGACCCTGATGATTTGGAAGAGATGGACTTGCAGTGGCAATTGGCCATGGTTACAAGGAAGATGCAGAAGTTCATGAATCGAACGGGTAGGAAGTTTGTGGGAAATCAGGTTGGTTTTGACAAGACTAAGGTTAAGTGTTATAACTGTGATGGTTTTGGACACTTTGCAAGAGAATGTTAGAGACCAAAGAAGAAGCAAACTTCGAACCAGGGCCGATCGAGTTATTCCTATCAAGGAACATCTAGTAGAGATCAAAACTCTGGAAATGATTCAAATTCCAGAACTTTGGTTGTTCAAAAGCAAGATGGTTCACACGATTGGAGTACTAAGGCTGAAGAACCTCAGGCGTTTATGGCCACAATTGATGAGGCAAAAACGGAAGATAAAAAGGAAGCTAGTGATAAGAAGACTGAAAGAGAAATGCCTGCTTCAGAGACCAGGGTTATAAGGCTGGAGTCAATTGATACTATGTGTACAAAGGACTTTATTGCGTATATGGCCAATTTGGATGCTGAGAAGCAAACGGTACTCTTAAACTTTGACTCTATAGTTAATGCATGTGTAATATGTACTAACTTTACAGGGGAGGCTGAGAAATTAATAGAGTCATCTAACTCGATGACAGCTCAGCTAAAACATTTAAAAGAAGAAAATGCGGTTTTAAAAAAGAGAAACTCTGAGTTAGTTAAGAAAGCTAAATCTGATACAAAAGATTTAATCACTTTAAAAGATCAAGTCAACGAGCAGAGTCTAATAATTGATTTATCTCATGAGCATGTTTTAGATTTAACTAAACAGTCCTCAGATAAAGAAAAAGAACTACCAGACGCTAAGGTTAGGATCGTTTAGCTAAAAAATAAACTTGAACTAAGAAGATTTTTCAGTTGAAACCTTAGATAGTCCGTTAAATGTTCAAGAAAAGCCCACAGATCATTGTGGAGTGGGATACAATGAAGTTCCTCCACCTTTTAATCATAATTATTCATTTTTATCAAATGAATCTGAGTTATCAAACGGAAATGACTCTTCTAATTCTTCAGTACTCTCTGAGATGGTAAACATCACTATGTCGACCAAATCAGAGAAAGTTGAGTCAGGTACCAAAGAAGAGTCAAGTTCTAAAATAGAGTCAGTAAAAACTGAGACTACACACAAAATGGAACACCAAACGAATATTGAGGCTCATAAGAAAGCCTGGAAGAAGCGTTTGTGCTTCGTGTGCCATCAAAAGGGACATGTAGCAAGTTTTTGTCCATGTAAGAAGTCAAGAGTTTCGACAAATGATAGCCCAAGAAGCACTTCTCCTGAAATAGGAAGCTCAAATGGAGAATCATATCAGTCGAAACTTTCAGAACGTCTTAAAACCTCAAACAAAAGTTTTTATAACCAGGGTAGTAGTCATAGGAATTTTCAGAATTTGAATTATAACTATCAATCTAAGGTTAGATTTACTTCAAACCAAACGCCAGTCAATCAGAGACTTTTCCAAAAGTCTCCAGGTAGAAGGCCTTGTGGTTGTACTTCCCATTCCCTAACAAGTGAGAATTCCAGAGTATCCAAGTCACCTGAAAGACGAGATGGATATGTAGGACCGCTAAGTGACAGATCTTAAGCAAATCAATATTCAATAGCTAGTGAGCGGAAATCAAAAGCTAAACACAAGTACGTTTAATCAAAAACACAAGCCATATTGTATCATGAATAATAATCAAAGATTGAATACAATACTGACCACAATAGGAGAAACACACCCAAAAGTTCTCTGGAATAAAACCCTGATTAGGTATTTATACTCTTACCTAATCAGCTATGCGATATTGCTGATATCGCCTAGGCGATATGACTAATATCGCACATGAGATATTAATGATATCGCAGGTTACATAAGGAACTACACTAAACAATTTACAACTCAAAACCTAGACCAAGTGACAGACACACTAATGTACCAACAAAATCCCCCGTGTCTTCAGCTTGGTCTTCAAAAATAATCTTCAGTCAAATCTTCGATTAAACCCATCCAGCAGGAAACTTACCACCCGCATGGATTCCATGGGTTACACAAATATCCACAATTCTTTGAAATTGTTGAGCAAGCTTTTTATTTGTCAGATTTCCCCAATAATATCTTATACGATTATCAAACAACTTCCTCATATCTTCCTTTGATAGATTTATCAAGCTCATAGGGTCAAACACCCTGAACTGCTCTTTCTTCAAACCATAGAGCGAGGTCTTCTCTGGCTTTTCTGAATCAGGAACAAAGACCATAACCGCTTCACCTGTATGAGCATCCAGTTCCCAGTAATGAAAGCTTCTTAGAAAGTCCAGGGGAACCGTTTCCAGAGGAATCTTCTTCAAGCAATCAGCCGGAGGATAACGCATTTTGATCAATGGCTGATTTGTGACCGGATCTAACCGTTTCTTATAGATAAGTCTTTTTCCCAATGTTGGTTTATAAAATTGTACCTCTTAGTACGGATTCTCTTTGCAGAGTAGTCTGAATAAAATTTGCACGGTCATCTCTTGAAGGATTTATCAAAGTGAGCTGAGCGAGACGATTAACTTCTCCTTTCGGCAAAGTGCTCATCTTGGTGAATGATCTCTTGAAATATTGAACACCATCTAATCTCTTGATCATAAATACACCATTTGATATCTTCCAGCTTTTTATCAACCCAGTATATACTCCACTGATTTTGTATGATTTGCAGGTTACCGGTACTTGCTTTCCATCTTTTCCATGAGTTCACCATTTTGCAAGTCTCTCGGCCTTAGGTTCAGACGTTTCATTATCTGAAATAGGTACCTCAGGTGTTCCTTCATCTTGAGTCTCAGATGTATCCTCAGCTTCATCTTCAGAAGAATCTGATTCAATTATTGGAGCATCATCATAAAACTCATCCTCATTTAGTCCTTCCTCCTCAACCTCAATATCATCATTTTCCTCAAATTCTTCATCCTCAGAATCAGAATTTACTTCGTTTACCATGCGTTGTAGATATGAGAGATCTGCATACGAATAGTCAACCGCTAGCGGTCTTGGTTGACCAGGGATGTCTTCAACAGAGAAGTAGTCCAAACGAACAGTTTCATTAATATCCACAACATTTACATTTTCTGTTTCAGGGGGAGTTACATTTGGTCTTTCACTACATCCTATCTCCCCTGAAACGACCAACAGGGACTCCAAGATCATAACCCTAGACCTAAGGTCTTCGTTTTCCTTTTCCACAGCTGCAACTCTAGTAGTTTGAACTTCGATCACAGTAGCTTGAGAGTCCAATGTGTGTTGCATCACATCCAGCCTCTTGATCAACTCCTGTATAACAGAGGGATGAGGTTGAACGGGAATATCAACCGGCGGTGCATCCTGAGGCCTTGAAGACGTAGAAACCTCATGAGCAACCTTGGACTTCTTTGGTGGAGGAGGCACATACTCATCATCTCCAGCATCCCTTAACCCGTTTGTCTTTTTGCTGAACATACTGCTTGCCTGCAGCAATCCTCCTCTGAATCCTCAAATATCTCTAAGGATTGATCCGCCTAAGATACTCAATCTCTTGTGGATGCGGGACCGAACTTTCAGAGTCACTTTCAGTAGCACCACCAGCTGGCTCAGAAGACGTAGAATCAGTTGACCCCTCAGAAGTGTCATGATGAACATGCAAAGTGTGCAAGGCACCCTGCGAAGTAACACTCATATAAATATCCTATAAAGGATCTTTTGTAGCTTGTACGGGAACATCAGCAAGATTATCCTCTTTTAGTTTTGGCTGTCGAACGACCGGATCCAGATATCCGTCGTTTGCTGGTGGCTGGTAGTTAGGGTCAACAATGTGCCCAAACAACGGTGTATCTGGAGGAATAGGAACCCCCTTGCCATTTGAACTCATAACTCCAAATATCCGATTGGACATTGGAGTTTGCCTATAAACACGGGTAGCGTCAGTCGCCAAACCCGGTAACTCCCTGTTGATCATAAGCTGAACAAATCTAGGATACATGAACCATTGTCTACCATCGATCTAAATATGTATCCCGAGTAGTTGTATGGCTTGTTGTATATCAAAGCCAACATAGCAGAAACAGTCCAATGGCTGGTGCCGTCATAACCTGCGCAACGGTTCGATAGACAGAGAATGAAGATGTGCATCAACCATCTCCAAACCCGAGTCAGGTGACCCTTCCTATATTGATCTGAATGGGTACCAGCATAACCCATCCGGTTCATTGCCCCAACGATGAATTCGTTTGAAAATAAAATCGGCATGTCAGGATCATCTCCAAAACGAAGAACCTCGCGTATCAACTGCTCAGAAAGAATAATCTGGCGTCCGTGCACGGTTGAGATCAATCGCGTATAGTCAAGAGCAGAATTGACAGTAGCATTTCTCCAAAATTGGCCGACGTGATCTCTATAGATAGTATTCGAAGCAGTAATAGCCGTGAAGATACGCGAGGTTGTTGTAATATCGCCTAAATTGATTCTCAATTTTAAGCGATATTAGCTACAATATCGCTTAAATTAAAGCAATTTTATTAATATCGCTTAGATTTTACAATTTTGGAAATTAATCCAATTTAAGCGACATAATCAATATCGCTCCCAGTATCGCACATGGTATCGCTAAAATCAAAAATCAATTTGGGCGATATTGATATCGCCCCACAATATCGCTAAACGTAAGCACAGAACCCTATGGTCGAAAAAACGTATAGAAACATGATCTAAAACTTAATACTCGACACACAAGGCAATGGGCAATACACAGAACCTTTTTATACTAGTTTTTACTGCGTTTTGAAAGGTTAGATACAAAAAAAAACAATTTTGCACAAAACCGAATAACCCTCCCAATAATGCGGCATAAAAACCAAATAATAAGGCAATAGAAACATACCAATAGATGAGATAGATATAAACGAACACGGTGATGTGGTTTGATTGGAGTAAGGATCGAAAACGAGAAGACAATCGAAGAAAAATGTAATATCGCCAAAATCGCTTCACAATATCGCAGGTAATATCGCAGAAGTGATTTTGAAAATGTATTGAAAACTGTAACGTATGTTTGTATATATACAAGTATACATTTGAGCGATATTAACAATATCGCAAGCAATATCGCCATAATTAAGAATCTATTTGAGCGATATCACAATATCGCATGCAATATCGCCAAAATTCAAAATCAAACAGTAGCTTGTGACAAAACAATAAACTAATCAAAAAATAAATTCAAAGGAAAAAGAAAAATAAATAAATAAACTTTACTTATTATTGGTGACGAACTAGATGGTGTCGAATTAGGGATCATATTAGAAAGACAAATTCGCAAGACAATATCAAATTTTAATTCGATTATCAGTATAGTTGTCCAAATTTAAATTTAGCACGCAAAGTTAACTAGCCAAAGAGACAATTAGTAACAAGACGATTATAGGTATTGTTTGTCCACTTAAACATGTAACATACTCAACTTCAAGCTTAGCAGTTATTTGTGAGAGTGAATATGTCTCCGTGAATCCCACATAGATATACTCCTAGTATCAAGACATGCCCAAGACTTCGATTGGTTAGAGAAAGCATTTGAATTCAACATTTTTAAGAATCAAGCCAGCGGTGACAGGTCTGTACATACGTACAACAAAGCGACTTAAACTTGATTCAGGTGTAAGCAAAACCAGACTTGGTCAAACCATTTGGCGACCTTGTGAGGAATCTTTGATTTTATAAGATTTGAAAGTACTTTGACTTTTGTTTGCTTAGGTTTTGAAAGTATACTGACTGAGACCAGGTCTGTACAGACGTACAACAAAGGAAACAGACAGCATAAGTCCCCAAATGTTGTCATATACAAGCTCAAGTTAATAGAAGCATGGCAAGCTGATACATAAGAATTAAGACCCACTGTCATACATCATATGTTGGTCATTACAAAAGATTTAAACACAGATTAAGGTATTTCTTAGTTGCTCAAAGAAGAGTATGAAAATGCCTACCAATACATCGTGCAAGTAATCAGATGTCTGTAAGGACAAGTATAACAAATACGAGATAAACCTACTGACACAACTAAACGTCTTTAACAGATGTTGCAACGTTGCTTTTCTTTAATGCTAGTAAGCATAAATAATGGCTATTGCTCCTTTTTTTTTTTTTATCGAAGAAACTATCAAATAAAAACAAAAGAATTAAATGTCACAACTTACTGTTTTATTTGAAAGAAAAACGCAACCCTATCATGTCGATAAGCTGGTTAAACCTAGTTCTAGAGAAGGCCTTGGTAAACAAATCAGCATTTTGCTTATCAGTTTCTATTTGGACAAGGTCTATCAAATGCTTCTCATAGCAATCCCGTATAAAATGAAACCTAATCTCTATGTGTTTGGTCTTAGAGTGTTGTACGGGATTTTTAGTAATAGAAATAGCAGCAATATTATCAATATATAAAGGAGTCATAGTTAAGAGTAAACCGTAGTCACGAAGTTGATGCTGAATCCACAAGATTTGTGAACAGCAACTGGCAGCCGCAATATATTCAGCTTCTGCTGTTGAAGTAGAAACTGTCGTTTGCTTTTTGCATTGCCAAGAGACCAAATGTGAACCAAGAAACTGGCATCCTCCTGACGTAGACTTCTTATTGATGCTACAGCCACCATAATCAGAATCCGAGTATGCTGTGAGAGCAAATGTCTTCTCTGTTGGATACCATAGACCTAGAGTAGGTCTATGTTTGAGATATCCAAATATACGTTTAACCGCTTTCAAATGAGAAACCTTGGGTTGAGACTGATATCTTGAACACAACGAAACAGCAAATACTATATCAGGTCGAGAAGCTGTAAGATACATTAAAGATCCAATCATCGACCGATATAGCTTTTCTTCACAGTCCTCCTCATCTTCAGCTGGTCCGAGATTGTGGTTTGTTTGAATGGGGGTGCCATACTCTCTACAATCATGCAACTTATAGCGTGTTAACATGTCGTTAACATACTTTGATTGATGAATATAGGTGCCCTTCGTTGATTGATCTACTTGAACACCCAAAAAGAATTTTAGCTCCCCCATAGCACTCATCTCAAATTCAGATTTCATGATCTTTTCAAAATGTCGACACAGAGATTTATCAATTGAACCAAAAATGATATCATCCACGTAGACTTGAACTAGCAGTTGACTATTTTCAGTTCGCTTGATGAAAAGAGTGCTGTCAATATGACCACCTTCAAACCCATTTTTAATCAAGTGCATTGCCAACCGTTCATACCAAGCACGCGGAGCTTGATGAAGACCATAAAGAGCCTTATCCAACTTGCACACATAGTCTGGGTTGACCGAATCCTCAAAACCAGGAGGTTGCCTGACATAGATTTCTTCAGCAACCTTTCCGTACAAAAACGCACTTTTGACATCCAGCTGATAGACACAAAACCCCTTAAAAGTCGCATACGCTAAGAAAATACGAATAGATTCCATTCTTGCAACAGGCGCAAAAACTTCATCATAATCCAAACCTTCTTGTTGTGAATACCCTTGAACTACTAACCTAGCTTTATTGCGAATCACCACTCCCCTATCATCACGTTTGACTCGAAACACCCAACGAGTTCCAATTGGGTGTATACCTTTTGGAAGTGGAACTAAATCCCAGACTCTCAGCTTCACAAATTGCTGCGACTCTTCTTGCATTGCAGAAACCCAATGTGAATCCTTTAGAGCCTCATCAATCTTTGTTGGCTCAACTTGGGATAAAAAGCATTCTTCAACTGTAGCCTTTAGACATGCAAGATTATCAGGATCTTCAAAAGTTTCATCCGTATGATCATTCGTTGAAGAAGGTTTAGCTGCTTTGCTTCTAGTTAGAACACCTGCATTCACATCTCCAATAATATTCTCAATTGAATGATTCTTATGAATACGAGAGACGGGTATTGGATCAAGTGTGAGGTTTGTTTCCAAATTGTTTAGCTCAACCTCTTGAGCGAAAGAATCATCTTCATTCTCATAGAGCATGTCTTCTACACCATCAACAGTAGCAGGAGAAGCTTCAGGCTGTTGATCTGCAGAAGAAGTCTCGGGAACATCAGTAGACGAAGATGGTAGAAGATCAGTAGTAGCAGGAGTCGAAGACGGTGTGGATGAAGAATTATCCGGATTAAGATGCAAGCCATGAAGAAGCGTAACAACTTGATCCACTTCATTGAATTTCAGAAGATTGAATGAGTTAACAAGATGGTCATACTCAAACAACCAATCAGGACCTTTTCCTTTAGGAGACTCCGTGTACTTTAAACATTTTACTTCAAAATGTTCTTCAATCTTTCCCGTTTCCTTGTTGAAAACTCTCTTGTTAGGAGAATTAACCGAATACCCAAGAAATAGCCCATCGAATGCTTTTTCACCGAATTTTGAAACTTTATCTTTTGTAATTAATATGGTGCATGGACATCCAAATGGCTCCAAAAACTTTAAATTTGGCTTTCGGTTATTCAACAATTCATAACACGTTTTATTTTTCTTCTTGTTCATCAGAACACGGTTTAATACATAGCATGCCGTGTTAACTGCCTCTGCCCAAAAAGTAATCGGCAAGTGCGAATCAGACAGCATAGTACGGGCGGTTTCAATGATTGTTCTGTTCTTTCTCTCCGCTACACCATTCTGTTGCGGAGTTCTCGCTGCACTAAACTGATGAACAATTCCTTTGCGAAGACAATATAATTCAAGAATTTTGTTCTTGAATTCCGTACCATTATCACTACGTATCTTCTTTATCTTCAAGTTGCACAGATTCTCAAGTCTATCGAACAGATAGGTCAGTATATCTGGTGTTTCATCCTTTGTACGCAAGAAGTAAACCCATGAGAAGCGAGAGTAGTCATCAGTTACTACCAAACAGTAAGATTTTCCTCCAATACTCTTCGTACTTACAGGTCCAAACAAGTCCATGTGAAGTAATTCCAATGGAGATTCAATGGAATTAGCTTGTTTAGATTTGTGAAACTTCTTGTGTTGTTTTCCTTTTAAGCACGAAACGCAATCGTCTTCCAAAGCAAAGGATTTCTTAGGAATTCCCTCCACTAAATCATGTTTCACCAGATAATTCATTTTTCGGAAATGAATATGACCCATCCTTCTGTGCCACAACAATGAATCCTTAGTAGACGCTTTGGTCAGAAGACAGGTATGTTCTTCAGTTTCCACTGTCCTCATGTCCAAAATATAAGAGTTTTTCACTCTAGGAGCTCTAATCAGAATCCATTCCTCGGGAATCACAAATCCCGGCTTCAATATAAAACACTCTAAGTCTGTAAAAGCAGCTGTGAACTTCTTATCGCAAACTTGAGAAACACTTATCAAGTTATGATTTAGCTCCTCCACAAAGTTTACATTCTCAAAGCTCACTTGTCCATTAGAGAGTGTACCTTGCCCAGTTATCTTACCACCGTTATCACCAGCAAAAGCAACATATCCCCCATTATATGGTTTAACATCAAAGAGAAGGGAAATATTGCCTGTCATGTGTCGTGAACAGCCACTGTCAACATACCACTTGCTATTCAGCACCTTTGACTGTCACAACACAAAGAAAAGATTGTTAGTTTGAAATGGAGACCCAAGCCTTGACAGACTTGGGTACTCCTGAGACTTCATCGATTATTACCACATCAGTTAAAACCTTGTTTTTTAGTAAATCATTATCTTTTACTGATGTGATAACTTCAGATGACACATTATTCTTTACACTTCTCTTTTTCCAAACTTTCTGAGGAAAAAATGGTTGCTTATTAATAACATCAACCTTTCGAAACATTGGTTGAGTAGGTGTAATGTTATTAACTTTTGAAATTGGAACATTTCGAGATAATCCAGGTTGTTTTGACTTTTGAAAGTTTCTATTTTTAGCATGACGTGGATCATTTCGTGATGCCCATTTTCTAGCAAGCACCGGACACTGATTAATGAGATGACCCTGCTTCTTACAGTAGAAACATGATCTTCTCTCTCGGAAAGTTTGATCATTACTCAATAGTGGTTTTGGCGAAAGAGGAACCCTTCGAGGCCAAGGTACATTTACTGCACATGAACACTTATGCGAACATGATGGAGTAAACATATTTACAGTTGAGGTAATCTTTGAAGAAGGATTTTTAATTGAAACTTTACTATTTTGAATATTCTCCTCTAGTTTCATTTTTAAATCCTTGATTACTGGTTTCTTTTTAGAAAACATTCCACCTCTACCCTCGTTAGTAAAGATGAAATTTTCTGGTTTGAGGTTATTCTTCTCAACTTTCTGCGTAACCTCGTGAGTTACATCCTCCACCTCTACCACCTCTTCAACATTTGTTGAAAGTGCAAACATGATTGGTTCAAATTTAGGCTTAATTGGCTCAGCCTTCTTGTTATTTAAACTCAGAGCTTTAAGCAACTCAGGTTGCTTATCATCAGCAGCCTTAACAAGCTTAGGCTATTTAACATCTTCAACCTTGACAGTCTTAGGCTGATCAGGATTTTTAACAATAACTGGTTTCACCACAGGATTTGTATCCTTCTTGAGAGCAGAAGGTATATAGTCTTTAATTTCGTCCTGCGAAAGACTGGGCTGATTCAAATTTGAGGGAGGAGGTTGGTTGTGATAACCAATTCCTGCCTTACTCTTCGTATCAGTCCGTTGATTTTGCAAAATGTCGGAAAAGACCATAGTAGATGTGGAGATATTTGCAAGTCTTCGTTTTAAATCAACATTTTCAGATTGAGTTTCAGCAAGTTCCTTTTTAAGATGTGAAATGAGTTTTAAATAACTGTCAATCTCATCTTGTTTGCTAAAAATCATTGCCTTTTAACTCTTTCTTTTCGTCAATAAGGGTTTTCTGATTTACAGTAAAGACTTTTTCGTTATCTTTTAAAACTTTGTTCGCTTCAATAAGATTGGTTAGATCTGCATTCAAGCGATCATTATCTACTATGAACCTGTTGATTTTACCTGTTAGTGTGATACAGGAATTACAATTAAACGAATCAAAGTCTACCTCATTTTGAACATCCGCCATAAGAGCTACGTTATCTTGATCGTCCATAGCAGAAAAATCATAAGCTTCTTCATCCATCAGAAGAGCTGCCTTGGCGACTTCATTCTCTTTCTTGAAAGTAGAAGGTTTTGTAAATCCAGTAGACGGTTGTCTACCTTTCTCACATTCTCTAGCAAAATGTCCCAGATTTTGACACTTGTAGCATCTAATCTTGGACTTATCGAAACCCATGCTAGTTTTATCAGTGACGTCTTCAAGAGATTTCTTTCCTGTTCTCTTCAAATAGGTTTTCGTTCTTCTGGTAAGCATAGCCATGTTCCAACGAAGATCCACTCTCTCTAGTTCATCAGGATCAACTTGTGCAAAGTCTTCATCAGTAAGATCGACCGAGCTAATCCTCTTTGATAAAAAATCATCATATGATGATAAAAATGCATTGAAGATTACTGCATGCTCATTGTGTGATGCAGTAGCAGAGGAAGATGGTTGAGCAGAGAAAGAAGAAAATGTTCCACCCGAATTATTATCAGACGAGTAATTAGGTTTAGATACAGCAGTAGAAGGTCCAGATAAAAGAGCTGTACTTCCATATCCAAAACTACTAGTATCAGGAAGCAACGAACTGGATCTTGTGCTTTTCTTTTGGATATCCAAAGCACATGTTTCTAATTTTCCAATAAGTTGATCCAAAGTCATTGCCAATACGTCTGGATCATTCTCCATCATCAACACTCTAGTTTCCCAGTGAGGAGGTAGAGCATTAAGCAGTTTCTTGTTAACCTCAATAGAGCTGAATTTGTATCCACCCTCAGTCAGCTCATTCACTAGACGTGAATATCTACAGAACAAGTCCTTAACCGTCTCGTTCTTTTGGATGTCAAACAGATCATACTGTTTCTTCACTAACTCCAGCTTACTTTGCTTGTATTCAGTAGTACCTCCACATCTTTCAGCTATACCATTCCACAAATCATAAGGTATGTCGTGTTGCTTGAACATCTTCATAGCATCGGCAGGTAGAGACATGGTTATAGCAGAGTGAGTTTTTCGTTCACATTCCCATGCCTTGCGTTCCTCAGCTGTCATTGAACGAATAGGTTTTGGAGGAGGTATACCCACATGTTCTCCACTTGCGACCGGTCGAACATATCGCTCGATCAAAGGTATCTCCATTTCAGGGTCAGTAAAGGCAACAAAAGATAAAAATCTACCACGCCATTCAGAATACTCCATTCCAGGTGCAAAAAATGGAGGTTTGTTTGCGCTACCAACCTCAGCGTTATGTTTTAACATAGCATTAACAGCTTGTAAAGTAGACATTTTAATATGTATTAACTAAGATTAATTTTTGAAAAAGTTAAAAATTCTGATTAAAACAATATAGCGATATTAATGATATCGCTAAAAAACTGATGATGATTGAGCGATATTGATGATATCGCTATCAATGTCACTAATTAAATCGCAAAACAAAATCAGAATCAAAAAGGCGATACTACAGGCGATATTGAGATTAATATCGCTAAAATTAATTAGGCGATACTATGTAATATCGCTAGTAATATTGCTCAAATTAATGAGTACAATTCAAGTAATATCGCTGAAACCCTAGAGGCGATATTAAGATAAGATCGCTTCTAATATCGCTAAAACGGCTGTAAACCCCAAAAATTATTAATCTCAAAGATCTAATTAAATTTAGGTTTGCAAATGACGAACACTAATCCCAGAAAACACTACAAAGCACTAATTAATCAGTTTTAGGGCTAAAAAGTAATTAACCTATATGAAACTAGTTACTTAGCCTTTTTTAACGTACTAATATTGATTTAACAAACCACTAATCCAATGGATAAATGGCTCTGATACCAATTGTAGGACCGCTAAGTGACAGATCTTAAGCAAATCAATATTCAATAGCTAGTGAGCGGAAATCAAAAGCTAAACACAAGTACGTTTAATCACAAACACAAGCAATATTGTATTATGAATAATAATCAAAGATTGAATACAATACTGACCACAATAGGAGAATCACACCCAAAAGTTCTCTGGAATTCGGATTGGCAAAAGTCACTCGAACTAAAACCCTGATTAGGTATTTATACTCTTACCTAATCAGCTAGGCGATATTGCTGATATCGCCTAGGCGATATGACTAATATCGCACATGCGATATTAATGATATCGCAGGTTACATAAGGAACTACACTAAACAATTTACAACTCAAAACCTAGACCAAGTGACAGACACACTAATGTACCAACAGGATATCCGAAGGAATTTACATTTGTCGATCAGAATGGTCGACCCAAGTCTGTGGTGGCTTGGGTCCCTCTTAATCAGTTATGGGTTTATCTAGTGTGTAGGAACACAGACTTCAGAGGCTACAAGTTCAGCAGAAGATGTAGCGACTGAGGGGGAGATAAGATTAAGGCTGGGATGATTTAGCTGGTGGTTATACTAAGGTTTTTGATAAATCACGTTCTGAGTTGTTAGTCCAAATCGCTGGAATGACAATTCATGAGTAACGTATCTCCCTAAAGTTTGAAAAATTATAAAAATTTTAGGTCTCGCTGTAATGACGCGAAGAAATGATGAAAACATTACCCATGCCTAGAACATTATTATATGCGTGGCTCTAAGATGTAGTACATACACAGTCTAATGTACCTTAAAAATCTAACGTGTCTAATACATTCAACATATGATGTATCGGTAGGCATACGACATAATGGTTTTCAAGTACTCAAAATACAAAATTTAATAAGGAGACTATTATGTGCTAACTTTCATTTGATGTATGACATCAAGTCTTAATTCTTAAGCAATATATAGTTCCTTCATACATGGTATTGGATTGAGCTAAGTAATTCATCTAGGAGATTTACTGACTGATTCTTCTGCTACATCCAGAAATATGTTAACCTAGTTTCAATCAGTAGATCTTACAATAGAGCAAACTAGACCAAGAAACAAGAATACCGTTCTCAAGGTCTCTAGTCAAACTACGTCGCTTGATGCGCGAAAGTACAGACATGTTACCAATTGTTTGATTTTAGATTTGTTTGGCTCTAACCCTAGTCAAATTTAACCATTAATCTTGTACAAAAGTACTGAAGATTTATAACTTATTTGACTTTAAAGATGAAGTAAATTAAGGATATCCACTACCTGGAATTATGGACATATCTTGATCTTAAGAGTATGTCACATGTGAGGGACCCATAGATAATCATGAATAAAAACTAATACTTGTACTTGATAAACTCTGTGTGTTGTCTGTTTAAGTGGATCACAATACCGATAATCGTCTTGAAGTATTGGTCACATGAATAATAACAAAGGAATAATTAAAATTCCTGATTGTGTATCGTACGCATTATGGCTAATACGATCTTTGTAACATTAACTCTCACAAAAAGAATGTGATTTTTAATATGAATAATTTCATATTTGTTTATTATGTTTATTTTTATTTTAGTTTAAAATTTAAGTTCTTACTAGATGGGGAGATAATTACTTTTGAAATGTTTTACTCTACGATTGGAGAAACAACTAGAACGCGATTAGTTCACAACTTAGGTACGACAAAGTATTGAAGCTAGAAGATCTAAATTCGAGGAGAATATTGGGGTTTGCTTGTGAACAGACTAAGAGTGATGATGAAAGTGATGATGAAGATGATATTCCACTGTTGGATGAATCTCGATCTAAAAATATTTAGATATCACTCCGGGTCTTGTTTTGCTACGGATAAAGGCAAACATAAGTTGCATGAAGACAATGATTATATATTGCAAGATGACGATGATGATTCTTATGATGATAACTTCCAGAAGGAAGACGATGCAGGAAGTTAAAAGAGCTTAACAGAATCAAGATCGAAGACAACTCAGGTGACAACATCTCGGGTGAAACTCGAGGTATTGTCAAAGGGGAGTCTGTTGGTACATCTTGTGTGACGGTGAAACTAGAGCTATTGTCAAGGGGGAGTCTGTTGGTGCATTTTGTGTGACAACAGCTTCTAGTTTGTAATCGGTCTTTTTGATAATCATTGTAATCGTTAGCTTTAGCTTTATATGAGTATGTAGGTAAGTTAATACGAACTTAAGGTAGGTACAAACTTAGGAAGGCCTACCAACTTAGCCAAGTTCGTATGGGCTTCGAAGTGGGCCAAGTTCGTAGGGCCCAGTCCATATGAACTTGACTAGTATATATTCATATGTTCGCAGGTTTTCTTGAACGGGAGAGACATAGAGAAATAGACGAATAGTGTTTTGTAATCAGAGCAAGTTCGTGAGTTTCTGAGTGTTAGTCTTAGGTTGAATGTAATCAATCGTTATATTCAATAAAGACGCATTTTAATTGTGAACTTTACATATTCGCATTTACTCGTTTATTTGTCGTTGTGTTTAATTGAAGATTCCGCATGCAATTAAGCTACTAACCTCGTTGATCCAGATCAAGAACCTACAATCCGCTAGCATGGATCTGGCAGCTTCAACAAGAGTTCTATTTCTTCTTTCTATAATGCCATTATGTTTAGGGGTTCTCGGAGCAAGGAAATTTTGAGAAATGCCCTTATCTTCACAGAATGCTTCCAAAGTGTTGTTTCTGAACTCTTTCCATTCAATGTTTCCATCTTCTTGATAAAATAAATAATTTCATTAGCAACTTTACTCTTAGCTTATCTTTGGAGAAGTTTAGAGAAGGTAAGCCATAAACAAGATCATTTTTGGCCAATTTGTTAATGGTTTTGAATTGAGATGAGAGACTCTCTTGTGCCATAACCAATTCTTCTTAGCTACAGATCTTGAGCAGAGACAAAGACCTTTTAGAGACTTGGCTTCATCTATGTTGATGGTGTAGACATTCCTTTTTCTCATAGCAGTGAGAACAGATTTGCCTTCTTGGTTAAGAATAGTGCCTGAGAATTCATCAAATAGAACTTTGTTCTTTCAGAGAGCATATATGACTGACATTGAGGAGATTGTGCTTAAGGCCTTCAACAAATGAGACCTTAGAGAAAGTAAGATTCCATTAGAGAGCTTTCCATGTCCTTTGGTGAAACCCTTAGAATTATCACCAAAAGACACATATGGTCCTTCTTCTTCAACATAATCTTCGAGCAGCGATCTGGAACTTGTCATATGTTTGAAGCATCCACTGTCCATATACCAGGTTCCCTTTTGTCATCTCTCATAGAGTTTGAGGAAGAGGTGTTAAGTGTCATTTAAATGTTACTTCCTGAAGTTTCACCAGTAACACTCATGTTTGATACAACAAATGTATCAGCGTTGCAAACACTAGCAAAGTGTCCTTTATGACCACACTTGTAACATTTTCTTTTGATAAATTTTGAGTCAATGATACAAACAAGTCCTAGAATACCTTTGTCCTTTTCAGAGACTACAAGAGTAGTGAGGAGTTGAAGTTGGTTGGTAATTGACTCCATTTGTTTGTTCTTTTTTGAGTTAATTTTGGTTCAGAAGTGCCAACTTTTTTTTTTTTTAAAACATTTTTCCTTTACCTTTCAAGTGCTTGTCAGAGTTGGGAACTCTTCCTCTATCAGCTTTTGGAATGCTGGTGTGGGACGCTGATGATTTGTTAGAGCTAGCTGGTTCATTGTTTGAACTACTTGTCTCTACAATGACATTGTCTGAAGGGTTAGAAGTAGATTTGTTTGAGGTAGAAGATTTAACAAATATGTTAGGTTTGTTGTTATCTCCCCATATGAAGCCGGTCATGGGGGAGACATCATCAGTGAGCAAACTCACTGACGGGTTTGAGAGTTTCATCAGCTATAGAGGTAGCGAGTTCGTAGTTCCCACCAATAATGGCTTGACTTGCCTTGGAATCTCATTGTTAACACATTGTGTGGCCATCTTAGCTGATCTACACCAAGATTCACATTTGCATATCGTTGCTCTACCAGTTTTTGTGTAGCCTCTTTTAATTGACAATTTTCTAACTCACAGTTGGACAATTCAACTACAAGTTTTGATAATTTTTCATCTAAATCCCTTTGAATTTTATGTGCATATTCAACATCACAAATCATCGAGTCAAGGAGAGTATTTTTCTCATCATGAGATAGGTATTTGAATTTATGTACCTTGGTTAGAGACTCTTTGTTCCAAGTTCATCTATGGTTTCTTCTTCATTAGTGGATGATGGGTTAGACTTAGCTTTTTCAAGCATTGAGACAGGAGATGTCTCTGGTGAGAAGATGTTCTCAAGATTTATGAAAACTTCTAGACTTGAGTTGTCATCAGTGTCCAAGAGATTAATAAAACAGTCATCTGACTCATATTCACTAACTGAGTTGACTATGAGGCGTAACCCAACAAGATCTTCATGATCAGATGAAGATGAATCACCAGAGGACGATGATGTTCCACCTGTAAGACCAAGATGAGCAAGTAGGTCTCCGTGTTAAGCTACAAAGCCAATATCTTTCTTTCTAAGTTGTTCGTTATGTTTTCTATACGTAGCTTTGTATTTAGATGCCTTTAAGATTGTCTATTTACTTGTTTTCTACTTTTTGTACCTTACACTCTGCAACAAACTGTCAAAAGTCTATTTACCTTTAAATTTTTCATTAAAAGGTTTCTTAAGATATCTGGAGGTAGAGACTCCAGATCTAGACGCTAGTGAGAAGTTTTGATTGGTTAATTTTTTAAATTTACCAGCCATCATAGCAATCTCTTCAGCAAGAGATCTAGATCATTTTCATCCTCGTTTACTGATACATCAGCTTCAGCCCCACTAAGTTCAGAGGGTTCACCAGTTGTCTCTAAAGTGGATGTAAAGGGGGCATCATCAGTAGATACCGCTTTAGCCACTAAGGAATTGTTGACTTTATAGGTCTCTAAAAGAGCAAGTTTTTGTAGCTTATTTTGGTCTTTGCATAGAAAAGTGACAAATAATGATTTTAATGCCATCTTTTCTATGCAACCAGTGTCCCTCAGGATATCAATAGAATTTTCCCAACAGCTGGGGTGGGAGTCCATAAATTTGTTTATCACATCTATGGGTTCTCTTTTTATTCTAGTTGTCTTCATATCATTTAATAAACAATTGAATCTATTATATGTTTGTGTGAGAGTTTCATTTTTATTAAACATAAAAAGTTCATATTGCCTATTTAAAAGAACATGTATGTTTTTAATGATCAACTTAGGTCCTTCAAAGAGAGTACACAGAGACTCCCAGATGTCTTTGCCACTGGTGCATTTTATTATAGAATTGTAGACAGAGTTGGGTAGAGACATGACTAAGAAAGATTGAAGCTTTTGCATCAATACCAACATTTTATCTTCCTCAGACTACTGACAGAGAGGTTTAACAATACTCCTACGAGGATATTTTCATCACTACTATTAGCAGTTTGATTCCTCTCTAGAATGGTGCGAGGAGTGTAAGGTATTTAAGATTTTATAAGAAAAGTGTCTTGGGCCCTTAAGAATAGAAGCATACGACATTTCCACATTTGGAAATGATCAGCATCAAATCAAGGTGGTTTCTCTTTGGAACCATTGTTGATATATGCATTAGTACCTTCAAAGATAGGATTAGTAGTCATAACAGATCTTAGATATTGAGTATCTAACCTGCTCTGATACCAATTGTTGGTCCCGTAAACTAAATTTACGTATTAAAACTAACAACAAATATAAGTAATAACAAAGATTTCAAGTTTAAAGTTTCTTTTATTGATTCAAATTAAATAATACTTTACAATAGTTTAATACGGAATAAGACAAGACAAACTAGTCTAATTAAACTACACTTGTGACAAATTTACTTCAACAAGCACACCAACAAACATATATTGATGGCTATTAGTGATCTGTACTAAACATATAAGTGATAGCACAATTTTCGCTGGTGAGCAGAGTAATTGCCTAAATCAAAGGTTGAAGTTAATGGCAGAATTCTAGTCATTTAATATGGTAGTTGAGGGGAGTATTTATAGTCCCATAAATAATCTCAAACCCTTCACGTGTCACCACCATATTTAAAGAGGTTTAAGTGTAACTTCCAATGAATGGAAGTGACAATACATATTAGGGTAAGGAATGTGAATTAAATAAACCTAGTACTCAAAAAAGTAATGTTCTTTCTTGATTAAAGTACAATAACGAGTTGTACATTTCTTTGATAAATATTTGCACAGGTTGTTATCCTTTATAAATTGACCTTATGTATAGTACATTGGGTATTTGTCAAGCCCAATGTAGTTTTGGGGTAAAGGCATGAACCAGTGGTTAATAGAGAAGTCTTGAAGTCCACTTCAGTGAGCTTCTGCTTGTCTCTGTTATCAGTCTCGGACTTCAACAGATGTTTCATGTTCTTGTCAGCGTCAGATCCATTGTAACTCCTTCAAATGACTAAGTATCCATCAATGAGTGATCGATAGTTTATTTAGACTTTAGTTACAATTACAGGAAGTCACTACTTACAGATATAATGAGTTGAATAGACAAGACTTGTATATTCTAGGTATTAGATAGTTTGTTGTTCAATATGAGCAGCGAACAAAGTTGCTTTAGTATATTCTGGGTCACAGATGCAGACACTTAGTTTTTATCATTCATATATGTTGGATCGAAACTAGTGATTTGGACGTGAATTGAAATAAAACCGAGAGTATATGTGCGTATGTATATGAATGAATATGAACAAGTAGTTAAATGATTGTGTATTGCTATATGAATCTGTTACAAGCTCTTATTCACTCTCAATCTAAGTATTACAAATGCAAAACAATAATTCTCTCAGATTCAACAACTCCTGAAATGAGAAAACAAGTCCTGTATTTATACTAACTTTGTTCCTGCGACTTTGTTATGCGACTTTGTTCCTGCGACTTTAATTGTGATTGCGACTTTATTCTTAAAGTCGCATTTTGTGTTTTTGCGACACTATCTTAGTGTCGCACTTAGCGTCGCAGGACCAGTTTACACATACGAATGCAAATCCTATTTTTATGTTTAACAATCTCCCCCTAGGATTTAGCATATTGTTTTTCTTGAATATCTTCTTTGAAGCTAATATTCTTTTGAAATCTTTGAAGATCTTTCTTTCTATTTTCTTTGATTCAGCTTTTTGTCTTGAATCTTTTATTTGTATGTCTTTGACATGGAGAAATAGAACTTTCTTTTGAGTTCTAGTCTTCTCTTTCCTCTTTAATCTTTCCTCTTTAATCTTTTCTTCACATACGTTTTGTTGACTTTGAACTTCTTCTCTGTGTACTCTAGCCTTTTAAGCTTCTTTGAAATTGATAAACTTTCAACAATTTTCTCTTTCTTTGAACTTTCCTCTAGCTCTAGCTCCCCCTTTAAAGTATATCTGAACTTCTGGAGCTTTTGACCTTTATCTTTGATTATAACCTCTTCTTTATTTCTTTTCTTTTTAGTGCACCTGAGCTTGTAACTTCAATCATTCTTCCTTGATAATAATTGTGATACAGCCTGAATATCTTCGAACAAGTGATTTTGGAAGAGTTTTTTTCTCTTCGTTTTAGTAACCAAGGTAAACAACGATTCATTTGATGCAATCTCAGAAAAGTTGATTGTATAATCAGAAAACACATTTCTGAAAATACAAACAACTTTTTCTTGATTTACTCAAGTAAATAGTTGTCTTACCCAAATGGTTACGAAATTGATGCTTACTTGAAGTTTACTATCATTTTCCGCATCATTATCTCGAGATTATTGATTTGATAATATTTTAAGCAAGTATCAGATTTGTAACGTATATCGCTTATTGAAGATAGAACATTCAACGGAATGTTCTTGAAAGTTCGTTGCTCCGATGATTTGATGTAGTCTACTATTCTTCAAACACGTTGTGCTACACCATATTCATGATGCTCACGATGTATCATAATCATCATGAAGGGGGAGAAAATAATTAGTGTTTGAAGATAGTAAAGAAAAGAGTTAGTGTTTGAGAATAAGTGAATAAAAGAGTTTGTATTTTGAAGATAATATGTTTAATGAAAGATAAAGCTTCAATGAAGAACTAATATCATCTTTCTACAAGTTTGGGAAAATATAATTGATTTGAGGGGGAGCAAGTAGATTATTGATTTGAGGGGGAGCAACATAGGATTCGAAAATGGTTTAACTAGAAAGTGAAAGCTCCAGAAGATCAATATTCAATTGAGGGGGAGCAATAGAAGAGAATCTTCAAAAGTATTAATGAAAGATCAAAATTTCAATGATCATATCATAAATCTTTCATACATTGGAATCAATTACTTCAAAGATGATTCATCGGCAACAACTAGGTGGAATATACTTTCAGGATTAAGATAAAGAAAATGTGCTTTCAAAGAGTGAGCTTTTAAGAGAAATATTCCAATAACACATTCAACATGAGAAGTTGTCATTGAAGATCAAGAAAAGGATTGGTCTTCAATTTATCTTTGAGAACTAACTTCAAAGATAAAAGCTGAGACAAGATTATCAAAAAGTGTGCTTCAACGTGGTTTTTAGCTTACAAAAGATTCTCGAAGTTCAAGCTTAAAAGATACATATTTGAAATGAAGACTATCCAAGCAAAGTTTACAATCAGGGGGAGATTGTTAGGTATTAAAATATAGATTGTAAACCTTGTTTAGTGATTAATCATGTGATTAGCTTCTATAGTATAAATAGGTAGCTAAACTTAATCATTAGGAACACTTATCTTGTAAAATCATATGGTGAAAATCATTCCAAGTAAAACTCTCTTAACATTCATCATACATTTACTTGAATATGTTTAACAATAAATTGCTTGAGTAGGGTTTTTGACCCAACAATTATTTAATAGATAATGAAGGTTTGAACAAATTTTGATGTACTTTAGCCTTAATAACAATTATAATGCTCGAAGAAAAAATCTTCAACTAACCTGATCATAAAAATTTGAGCTCCATCACTTACATCACATTTAATTGAACATATCAGTTGAAAACTTCATATCACATATAGATCACATGTAGGCACTTGAAAAATGGGAGAGAGAAAGAGTGGATAACATATGTCCAAATATGTATTGACTAAGCATAAGTTTAGGCATATATAACATTACTTTTCTTGTAATCTTAAACTGTGATGTCATCCCAGACAGATTTACCGAAAGAAAATGTGTGTTATCCAGGGGTTTTAATCATTAGTCATAAGATTTAAAAACTAAACGTCAGCCGAACTCTTAGGAATAGAGAGGATGTTGATATTGAGATTGTAAATATGCCAGAACTCTAGATAAATGAATTTATAATTTGGATTTGTTTTTTTTTTTTTTTTTTTTAACGGCTGTTGGTGCAACGGAGTTTCATCGTGCCACTTTGTGCACCAAGGCACGACGCCCCGAGTTCGAAACCTCTCCAAGGAGAATAACCACCCCCAGCTTAGCCATTCAGTTTCCATTAAGGGTTTCAAAGCATCAGCTGAGATTCAAATCCGACATCCGTTACACAAAGTATTAATTTGTTGTGGTTTCAAGTTATGCCCAATAACGTTAATGCCACTTGTTGATCAGCCTTCCTGGACACCTTGTAGGTGACACTCCACTGTTGAAAAAGGATCGTCAGAATGGATATTACATATTGGGGTTGGTAACAACAATAAGCTTCTGATTAAAAGAAAGACTCATGATGATTAATTCTTCCTGGGGTTGGTAACATGGCCAGGTGCAGGTTCGAAAGTAACAATTCTTCCTGGAGTGCCTTTGTGGTCAGTACTTCCCGGTAAAATATAAGAATTATTTAACCTAGCAGGCAAGAAGAAATTACTAAACAGAATACTCATAGAATCATGTAGTCTTAAGTTTTTAAGTTTTTTTAATTGGAAAAAAAAATAAAATCAACAAAAAAAATTATACAAAGTCATTTTTGAACTTTTTTAAGAAGGCAAGAAATGAAGATGGATATATTAGGATAAACTTTTTATCGTGGGTCTTTTTTGTTCGTATTTGAGCGGATTGTAAAAGAAAAAACAATTCATCAAATTATTTTCTTTTATTTATTTTACTTCATTTCAACTTGAAAATACATGTAAGCTATCTTATGTTACATTTTTTTCCATTATTTTTTGCTTTTTTATTTTCAATTCAATTTTTTTTCACTTAAAAAACTCGAGAATGTAACTTGAATGATGGTGTAATAGAAAAGAATAAGAGAATGGAAGAACTCCAGACTTGATAGAAGACACGACGATAGTCTTTGATGAAACCAACAAGGCGATCATCACCCTGCTTTCCAGATCAGAGATCCGTACTCAAATACCCATATCACCATTCCTTTTCCTTTTCTTTTCTTCAATTCCCCCCTCCAACAAATCTTTCCACTCCCTTATTTTATTGTTTCATCTAAATTTCTTAAAAAATAAAAATTCAAAGTAAAGTGTAATTTTGGCGTTAAATGGAGGGAATCTTTGTCATTAAAGCATAGGGTATTTGCAAGGTTTTAAAATTTGAGTTGCTGGTCTGTTCAACCGGTTGACTATCACCCCGTCACTAGAGTGGTCCAGAAATAATCAGGTATCCAATATTTTGAATTTATTTGATCTGATTGGGTTTACGGTTGAACTGTGTCCCGGTCAACTAGCTGAGTCAACTCAAATCCGAGCTTAAAACCATAGGTATTTGGTTATAAAAAAAGTGGAGTATCTTTGTATAAATAATTTTAAAGAAAATCAAAGAATTAAAATTTGTTTAAAATAAGTGTTTTTCTAAAAATAAAAAACTCAAATTTTCAGATTATAACTGAAATTGTAAAACAAGGGTTTAATAACTTATTGTTTATATTATCACCTATCCTATAATTTTTGAGTTCTTATATAATTAACGGTGTAATAAATAAACGTTTAATCTTTATTATTATTATTTATACTTATACTTATACTTATATCATAAACAATCTATAATAATAATAATAATAATAATTTATCTTATCTTTTTTAATATATATAAAGTTTGAATTTTATGTAATAAATGTTGGTCATTAATATCAATAAATGAATACTTACATTTCAAAATAGTTCTAATAAACATTTACATATATTTGTATGTTTACATTTACATTTATATTTACAATATCATCCAACAAGTAATGAGTACTTCTTAAAATAATAATAATAATAATAATAATAATAATTTATATTATTATATATAAAGTTTGAGTTTTATGTAATAAATGTTTGGTCATCTACAATACTATGTCTGAGTGATATCAAGTTTGAAATGGGGAACAATAGTGGCAGGGCGTGTGGTAGTTGAAGGAGTAATGAGGCTTACAATTAAGTTTAGTTGTTTTATATTACTTTTATCAATTTATAATAGTAAAGATTATTTACGTATTGCTCCTAATGTATTTTATTAACTGTTATAGTTACTGAATGAAATTTGATGTAAAAAATTGAACAAGCTCATTCACCAAAAAACAGTAGCTGATAAGTTATTTGGATAGTCATGGGTTTGTATTTGATCGGTTCTTTCAGAAGGGTGGAACGGCCGAGTTTCGTGTGTTGACGATGTTTTAGTGTAAACTTTAATGATGTCAATAGTAAAAAAGAAATTAACATAACAAGTGTTTGTTATGATCAAATTATAAAATACAAGTAAGGTTAAGTGTAGAGTTAATACATATAAAGACACTAGCGAACACTATACATATATTATTTTTACATGTACAATATGTAGATACTAGCAACAAGCTAAGTTTAACCTTTTTACTTTATTGCATAAGCAATTTACTATTCTCCACTCAGTGCATGTGGAAACCTTAATTGAACAATTAGTGCATGTGCGAACCTTAATTGACCAATTCATATACATACCCACATTTTAAAAAACATTTGTTAACACTTTCATAAATTACAAGATTATTAAAAAAAGTCATTGGCATAAACTTTTGAATTTAGAGAAACTTAGATTTACATTTTAACTATTTATATTGTTTCTTCTACCATCAAATTTATGTAATATTAGTAAACACATAAAATAACATTAATAAAATAATACTCGCGTGATGCACGGGCCAAGATCACTAGTATATACATAAATGTTGAGTTTGAGTTTAATGTGATAAATGAAGGATAATTAATGAAATTAACAAATTAATTAAATATTTTAAATAATTAAATGTTTGAATTTTATATTAAAAAAAGAGAGTTTGAGTTTCCTTTAATTGATAATAGCTAAATAATATAGAGTAACAACAAATAGATTAAATATTAAATAGTCAAAATCATATTCTTGATACGTAAAAGTTGAATTTCATGTAGTAGATGATTTGCACAAATTATCATCGTTGGTCCTTTGTGCTGTGTGTTTTTTATTATTGAGAATTCAAAAATTCAAAACTTATTGTGCTCTCGGTCCCTCGTTAGGATTAACATACCTTTATATAAACTATTATTATTTACCTTTACATTTTTAATTCAATTTATCAATGAATATATAATTTAATGATATTTTTATTCATATCTTTAAACATCCGTCCCCAATCCATCTCACTTCCCAAACTCGAACTCCTGCGCGCTAATATACTACTCATAATCCACCACTACAATCACACCCTTTTCCCTCGTAAACTCATTTACCACCACCACAACCACCTCCTCGATCTTCACCATTTGATGGTATGGGTGTAGGTGGTTACATGCACAAAATCCAACTTTTTGGGTGACCTTGGAAGAAGGCCAGCCGATCGAAATATGGAGAAGAAGGCTGACAATTAGAATAAAAGGGGAAGAAGGTCGACGATGAAAGAAAGAGAAGAAGATCGACGACGGTGGAAGGTGATGGTTGCGGTGAAGACATTGACATAAACAGTCCAAATTTTACAGCCGTTAGAGGTCCAATAGTTGTTGGAGATCTGGTAGTTGTCGGAGATCCGATGGCTGTTGGTCCGAGGGATGAGGATTGGTGGCAGTTCGACTATGTGAAGATTGTGGCGGTTTGAATATGTGAAGGTGGTTGTCGATTTAAAATGAAATGATGAGGTAAGATTGCGATAAATAATGATCGTCTTGTGGAATTGTAAAAATGTGCGATTGTTAAAACAAAGCACATGGACCATCGATCAGAATGTGTATAGATAAAAAGCAAAACGGGTTCGGGTTAAAACGAATTCGGGTCATTACGGGCTCATGTCAAAACGGGTTCAAGTCAAATGGACATATTTTTAATAGAAAAAATAAATAAGCCAATTTTTAATATCGATTTTCACTTCAATTTTAAACATTAATTGAAAATATCTCTGACCATTTATTTATTTATAACTGTGAAATGAAATTTCTTTTTTGGATTTTTCGTGCTTTCCCTATGGGAAATTATCGAATCAAGGCAAACTGTTTGACTTATATTTCAAATTGTTTAAATATCTCCTTCCCCTTTCTGCTATACACAATTTACCTATTTACATTCATAACATATCCCCTTTTGAGAAGAATAAGAGGCAGTAGCCGACGTAGATCATAGAGGATAATTACCTGCAATTGAATTCAACAATTTGAAGAAGATGACGATGAATTTAGCAATTTCAAATCGCCGTTCAAATCTCTAAATGAACACAATGCCTAGTGGATCCGTTTTTTTCTTTCATCTTGCCCAAATAAACCAATCTCTTTTTTTCTCTAATCCATTTTAATCTATTTAAAATTTTTAATAAGCTCAAAAATACCCATTAAATAACTATAAAAGTCCAGAATGACTTAAAACTCAATAAATGGGCTAATTTTGCCAGCACTAATCAACTATGAACTCGTTTATAAATCTAAAAAGTCCCCTTGAACGGATCCAAACGGGATTGATACGTATATTAGAGTGCGGAATTCTTTAATACACTTAAATAACAATTAAACTAGTGTAACGAAAGTGTTTAAAAGCTTTTATCAAAGTTACTTCGAATGTATTCGAACTTAGCAGAGTTTCACAATATATTTGAACTTATATTCCAATAAAAAGCGTACAAAATGAATATTTCGAACTTATATTTATATAAGGCCAAGTTCCTACGAACTTAGAGCAGAACTTAGCTGCTCTAAGTTCGTACGAACTTAGTACGAACCTACAAGTTCGTACGAACCTACAAATATACTAAAACAAAATATTCAATTACATTAAACAACATAAACAAATTACAAACTAACTATTACAAATATGAAGCTGTTGTCACATTTCATGTACCAACAGACTCCCACTGACAATAGCTCTATTTGTCTTCTGTCTTCGTTGTTGCAGTCGATCTTGATCCTCGATCAGCTTTGTCGACTTCCTGCCCATATTCCTTTCTCTATACAAATCTTTACCACCTTCTGGTATCTTCTGCCTTCATGCCTCCAGCTATCTCTGTACATGATTTTATTTGCATGAAGCATCATCAGATCATTCTTAGAAAAGTTTAAAAGATGTAAACTGTCATACACCCTTAGCAGCACTGTTCCCTCACTGCTTCAGCAGTCTTGCTATCAACATACCACCACTTCAAATCTTCAAGAATGTTCTGTGGCATTTTCTTCAATGGAACCTTCTTCAAGCATTTGACTGGTCTGTAGACCATCTTCATCCACGGCTTGTTGGTTATTGGATCTATCTTAGTCAAGTCTGGAACTCTCTTTCCTGCTATCGGCTTCAAGTCAACAAACTTATTCGTTCGCCCTTCATGCCTAACAATTCTTTCCATGGTTCTGGCGTAGGGATCTTCACCAATGTTTGTCAAATCTAGCCAAGCTAGTTCTTTAAGTTCAATCTTGGGTATCGTGCTGAAAGTCTTCAACTTATTCTTTAAGTACTGAATCCCATCATATCTTTTTAATATGAACAGCTTCAGATCGCTGTCATAAAACCAACTTATGATGCCTCTTTTCAGCTCACTTGACCCCTTGACTTTGATAGATTCTTTCATTTTCAGCTCTGGTTCCTTCTTAACCTTCTTGAACCATAGTTCTTTCAGTTCAGCCCTAGTAGGCTCTAACGGTTCATCTTCTGACTCAATTTCAGGAGCTAAGTCCTCCTCTAAATTGATCACCTTTTCACTACCAGCTTCATCTTCAAACACCGTCTCGGTAATCGGTTGTTTAATCACGATGTTTTCATCAACGTCTGCATTAGTGTCAGGTATGACCTCATCATCGGATTTCCAGTCAGCAACCTCCTTACACGAGATTTCTCCTTCCTTTAACTCTGACCCATCGATATCATAATCGTCCAGTCCAAACAACGCCTCGATAGTATCGGTCTCGGTCAGATTTACTGGAGTTTCCTCAGTCCCACTCCCCCTTGCTTCTGACTTGTCTCCCCCTGAGTCTGTGGCACTAGTCTTCCAGTTGAAGAGCTAGGCAGCTCACCTTCTTTTGGAGCATTGGGATCATCGTCACGGTCATCATCTATTTTCTTCCTCAGCTCATCCTCTTTGCAACTAGTCATCTCCCCCTGAGATACCTTGCGCTTCAACTAATAGAGAAGGATCTCATTTTCATGAACAAGCTTAGTCAAAGACTCATTCTTCTTCTCCAATTGTTGATTTATCTTTGTTAAGTTCATAACCATGATCTCTTGACTCGTAACGAGAGCAGTCAAGGAAGCGACCATATCAGCTAAACTCGTGATCCGGCCCTCAAGATATGTAAATTTGTCCGGATTAGATAAACGTGCAGCCGGGTTTGGGATAGGCTAGGTAGAGTGAGTTGGAGGAGGAGTGGTTGTTGGTGTAACTGATGGTTGTGTTGGTAGTGTAGATGTGGAAGTAACCGGTGGTTCGGTTGGTGTGACAGTGGAAGCTGTCTAAAGACATGCAGTTTGTGGTAATGGGTGCGGCTCATCCTCACTATTACGTCGAGAACATGCTTGGGAACCGTAGGTTCTGTAATAGTAGGTGGCTGGACAGTAGGTGGAGCGACATGTGGTGGTGTTGGTGTTATGAGTTGAGGAGGTGGACCACCCTCGCGGATAAATACTCCAGTTGAGCGCTGGCGTTTGCGAGCCCGCAACTCAAAACCTTCAGTCTCGGAGTCTTCCTCCCCCTTAGCAAGATAATCCGCATCCTCTTGGACTTTCCTTTTCCCTTTATCTTGTTCTGAGGCCGCCCCGGGTTTAATGATAATAACTCGTGACCCTTGTACCCCCAAAGTGGGACGGTCCTCACCAGCATCATCATCATCATCATCATCATCATCTGAGTCGGTCTCAGTGGCTTCAGATTCTTGGGTTGTACTCTTTTCAGCCTCATCAGCAGGCGGAGACCCTGCGGCATCGTCAGCGAGATATGTGTCAATCTCCCGGAGAATATCATCAAAAACAGGCCCTGAACTAGCGGCCGTAGCATTTGAACTCGTGCCGCCCTGGAGAACATCTCTGACCAATGTCTCAGCAATATTAGCGTCTACGCGCTCTCCCTCGGCAGGGTGTTCTATCTGGTGCAGGATCTCTTCAACTACATCCTGCTGTGGCTCAGTCGCAGCCACTTGAGCTTGTTGTTGGGCAGGTGCAGGTGCTGGTATTTGAACTTCAGCGGCAGCCTGGGGCGGAGGCACATCCCACCATCCATCATTAGGTGGTGCCTGATAAGCAGCATCTTTACCGCCCCAAATAACGGCACGACCTGAGGCCGATTAGCAACATCTCGACGGCTGCTGTGACTAAGGCAGTGGCCAAAGATCTTCTTATCAACAGTAGTTAGATGTACTGCTGGAATCAGCGCATTAAGAACCATCATAATGAAGCGGGAATATAAGATAAAGCGATCTTTCACGCTCCCCTTGATCTGCGGAACCATCTCATCGAAGAAAAACTGAGAGAAACAGTAGGGTTTGTTGTATACAAGTGAAATCATCCCAGACTGCATCTTGTGGTTCATTGTATCGAACCCTGCCTTCTTCGGCCCAAAAGATACCAACAGTATCTGCATCACATGACGCCACTGGCCGTACACAAAACTCTTGGTGTATTGGGTGTGGGTAACATCCCCAACATAACCCATTCGTTGGAAAGCGCCAACACGCATCTCGAGAGGAAATGATGTAGGTCAATTCTCCTCAACTTTAGTTCCCAACTGCAGAGCCAGTCTCAAAAATGCTGCAGTGAACTCTATATTAACACCGTTCAAAGTAGCTCGAATGAACGGTGGCTAAGGTTCGCAATCATGAACAGCCGTTTCCCAAAATTGGCGGAGGTATTCAAACCTCAAGATCAGTGAGTGTGTAAGAGCAAAGTGAACCCTCGAGCGCATCAAGAATGTCAGCATGCCCTGGAACAAAGATTCTACAAGTTGTGTTTGTTAAAGAATGCACGTTGATCAGCCATTTCTGCACACAAAAACATAGGACAAACCAAAAATAGATTATAACAATGTTAGACAAAATCATTTATCTAGTTAGAATCCTACAACAAAGATTCTACAATAGATACAAGAATTAAAAACATTATAGAT
Source organism: Logfia minima (assembly GCA_963921325.1). Classification (NCBI taxonomy): domain Eukaryota; kingdom Viridiplantae; phylum Streptophyta; class Magnoliopsida; order Asterales; family Asteraceae; genus Logfia; species Logfia minima. The sequence goes on from OY992766.1 coordinate 13,287,055, forward strand.
CATTGGTATCATCATGCTGCACTAGCACGTCGTGCACAAGTTGTGCAGCAACATCATGATTCACCTGTGGCCCAGGTTGGTTTACCTGATCTAAAACAGCCTCGATCAGCTCTTGTGGCTCAGGTACTACCTCAGCAACATCAACATCCAGCCAACCATCATTCGGAGGTGCCACATAATGAGGATTTATAAAAAAATCCAAATAACTCTGTTTGCTGGGGCTGCATCACAAAACGTCGCGAGGTATGCATAAACATAGCATTATACCCTCGAAGCCCAATAGTATCCACATGAAGATCTGGATGAACGGCCGGCATATCAGGAATACTAGCCCGAATAATCAGCATACAAAATCTCGGATAGATCATAAACTGTGATCTAACAGCCCCCGAGATCTGTCGAACAAATTCGCCAAACAGATAATCCGAAAAGCTGTATGGTTTATTGTAAACCAGGGACAGTACTGCTGAAAGCAGTGAAGGGCTCAGCTCATCATATCCTCCCTTCTTGGGGCCAAAAATCGTGACTAAGACATGCCACATAAACCTCCACTCACCGAAAACTAGGGCTTTGAGGAACTGGCGTCCTCTCATAGGTCCAACGTATCCTGTAACACCCACTCTTGTGGCCTAGGGGTAATTAGGTAATTTCCTAAATTCCATATGTAATTATAAGTTTTATGTTACATAATATGTTTATTAGATGGTAATGTTAGATAAAGGTCAATTGTTATTTGTGACAAGCAAAATATTGATAGTTTTAAACTAATATAGTTGTCGGTAAAATAAAATAACTAGTTTCGCGAAACGGTTTTCAGGTTCCAGACAATAAGCTAAACGCGGAATTAAAATTTACCAACATTTGAGTTGGTTGGTGATATAAATCACCTAACTCACCATTTTCATCTCATTTCACCAACTCATTTCCTACATTTCTCTTTCAAGCTCCTTTCCAAAAATTATCAAATTTAACATTTAATTGAGAGGGATTTCGAGCTACTGTGATTCCTTGCTGTTCTTGTCATCATCATCTTCATCTTGTTCTCATTTTGTTGTAAGCATTTTCCATTTTTGGGTAATGAACTTGAAATTGATAAATTTTTGAATTGAGTGTGTAATTGAAGTTGAAAGCTTGTTATATGATGCTATTTGATGTTTAGGAGATGCTAGAAAGCTTGTTAGAGTGTTAGGAAACTGATTTTCGTGTTTGAGAGTCGGAATAGTTCATTTTTTTTGGGTAACAGCGGTTCAGTTCGCAGTTCGTCCAGCGAACTGAGTCTGCGAACTGAGTTTTCTGTCCTGCGAACTGAGTTTTTTGTCCTGCGAACTGAGATTTGCAAATTCTGAAAATGCATAAGTAAAAGGTTATACTTTTAGCGACCAAAAATTGAAAGATTCCTTTTTAACTGCGGATCGGACTTTTATTATTCCTTGAATACCGGGGTCACCTGTTTGATTAAATATGTTATAATAATGATTCGAAATTTGGTTAATTGAGTAAATAATTAAATAAGCAAATTTTTATAACTTGATATAATTGATAGTTGTAGAGCGGTTATAACAGATAAATTGTAACTTGATAATTGTTTATTATCTGGATAATATGCATTGAGATATGTTATACGATTACAAGATGAGTTACTAACTCATTATCTGTTGTATTCTCAGATCAGTCAAAGACTCAGTAATATAAGAATTCTGAGAGGTAGACGGTAGCAGACAGGTGAGTGGATCTGCAACTCATAATTTGAGTTAGTTGTAATGATGTGGTTACAACAAGTAACGTAGACTTGATAGACTGTTTAGTCTGATTTATGATTGTGAATATCTGCTTGCTATATTTGTGGCCTTCGGGCATCTGTGTTATTCAGAGGTCAATTGCGATTGGACTTGGTTACTACTGTGTTCAACACAGGTTCCAGATACATGTGTTGTCGCTGGAAATTGTGTTGTTGTGTTGTAGTGCCAAGTTATCGGTCTATTCTGTATGGGCCTATACAGATTGTGGTAAGTGTTACTGTGGGCCACCGCGGCTGTAGGGTTCCTCAGTAACCACCGATCCTCTTGAGTTTATGTGTTTACTGTGTTAAATGTAAACAGATTGTTATGCTAAATTGAATTATTGGTTGTACATTCATTCACTTAGCTTTGTGCTAATCCCACCATTTCCCTCCCTGCAGGTTATGTTTATCTTTTGTGGGTTGGGCAGGAAGATGGGCTGTGGAAGGAATGTTTGACATGCGCTCATTCTCTGATAAATATGTTTACGTTTTGATAGTTAATATGTATGTAGATTTTGAAGAACAACAGAATATGTTTTGTTTCAGAAATATTTTAAATATTGTAAACTCGCGAAAAATTTATAGTCATTTTGTAATATAATATATAATATTATCTTTTATCCATCGCTTCCGAGTCAAGTGACTAATTTAACCCTGAGATAATTAAAGGGGTGTTATATATCCCATACGTGCCAAGGCTCCTTCAATGAAGTCCGAAGAAAACACTGTTGGTCCATCTTCTTGCTCTACGGTGCCCAACCGTAAGATATTGCGTCGATCTATGGAAGAGAAGACTACAGGGCGATCATTAGTCCTCGTCCGAATAACTGGAGGATTCACAACTGTATCGTACTCAATATTATCCTAGAATTGGGATAATATGTCCTGTGACAATGTAGGTGACTCGGTGATAGCATATTGAATTCTTGATCGGGCCAAGAATGTGAGAATCCGAGCCACACGGGAAGCACCGCGGGCAATGACGTCTAGGTCAACCACCACGTTGTGATGAGCTGCAAATTGTGTAACCATATCTGTAATGTATAGATTACACAAAGGACAGACAATTAGTTTAACATATATTTATGAACTTATATAATCTACGAATCGTAATTGAATGATTAAGTTGTGAAACTTAATTAACAATTATAGTCGTTAATTATCTATATACAGTCAATAAGTCCAACTGTTTTCTTAACCTGTTACAAAAAGTCTTAAGTTAAATATATTATTCATTACTAAAAGTCGTAAGTCATATATATAGAGTGTATGGTTTGTACATGTTCACATTTAAGTCCACATGACTAACCATATAAAATATCAACTTATAACTCATAATCAAGTTATTAATCGAGAGTTCGTAAGTTAAAATAAGTAGTCAACTCGCAAGTCAATTCGCAAACCAAATCAGTTTGCAAGTCAACTTAAGTCAACATTTCAATTCGCAAGATACTTTGAGTTTCAACTCACAAAGTCAACGAGTCAACACAAATGTCAACTCGCAAAGTCGATCTGCGAACTGAGTTTCAATTCAATTCGCAGGATGAACTGTCCTTGCAAAGTAAAATCAAAAACAAAATTTAGGCAAGTTTTAAGAGAATCGAGTTATGCCAGTTTGTACTATATACATCGATTAACATAAACCCTAAGGATTCTTGTTATTATATCACTATATCATAGTAATTTGTGAAATACTAAAAACGAAACCCTTAAAATATTAAATCGTCGATTTCGAGTTAATTATACGATGAAAACCCGTGAGTTATACATCAAAATGTTCGCAACGACAAGTTGTATAAAATGTATGGAATGAAAACGTCGTTCTTGTACTAAGAATCACGAAAATAAAACGAAATCAAGATTCGGCTCGTTTCGCTAAAAGTCAATTCGCAGGTTGTTTGGGTTCGGTTCGCAAGAAATAGTGAGTTTGACCTTTCAATTCGCATGCTTTTATACCAGGTTGACTCGACTCGCAGAAGAGATTAGTCAACTCGGAATCTGTTGTCAACTCACAATCTTTTGTCAACTCGCATTGTGTAGTCAACTCGCAAAGTGTCGGTTCGCTAAACTTAGAGACAATTTGACAAGTCAAAATATTAAACTTTCCATTGCGTTTTGGTCACAGTTATTTAACATGGAACGAGAAATTTACCCTTTAACTTAATTCCAAAGGGTCAAAGTTATAAAAATGAAAACTAGATAAAACTATAACGTAAATACCACAAACGAATAAACAAACTAACCAGTATTATCAAGTACCATTTTATTAATGAAATAAGATAAATAATACATATTTGAGGCGTTAAAAGTTAATCTGCAGAGGGATCATATTACAAAGAATAGGCGGCACCAATTGGTTATTAACAAGTCTAAGAAGATTGTTAGTATACATACCTCATGAAATTTACAATAAGTTACAGAAAAATTACAACTTAACCATTTATCAACTTATATTTATGAAAGTATAACTTAGTTACCTTGCTCCACAGGATATAACACGTTCGTTAACCATACTTTTACAGTAATTGAGAACGAATGATTAATCAAAATGAAAGTTCAATTTTCATAGACAGTTCAAGATGATTACCGATATTATGATCCACATAAACAAATAACACACTGATTTCCAAGCAAACCTTTATTGTTAGTATGCATATTAACTAGTTTGAACCAAAATACGCCATACTGAGAAATCAAGTAGAACACATAACACTGTATCTTTCACATTCAAGGTAGAGGTTACTAAATGATGTTCTTTTTAAAACATATAACATACCCTTAAGTTATTTTAAAATTTGACAAACATCAAACCTATTTTGAAGATACTAGTGGTTCTAGATCTGTACTTAGTACAACAGAAGATCCCTTAGTATAAGCAAAACAAGTTTGAGACCATTGGCAAAACTAAAAGCTGCAGATCTGTACTTAGTACAACAACGTTACCAGTAGTTTTGCTAATAGCCATTTTTCTAACTATTTGTATAGACAGATATTCATAGATTCTAGATAACAGTGTATGATTATACTATCATTCAACAATTAAGACTTATGTCATACATCATATAGCATATCACACTAGATAACACACATGAGAGTTATTGTTTATTAGATGCTCAGAAATCATAGCAGAATTTGCCTACCAGTACATCATATAATAAAGCTGCCTAGATTTAATTTATTCGAAGCACATTATAACGTGTGGAGAAAGGTGTATAATAAAATAAATATAAGTAAAGTCCTGGTTTTAAAGATGTAATGTTAATGTGACTTACAGGAATCTACTAACATATCTAACTTAAGGCTTATAGTTATTATATTTTTAAGCGTATTCTTCTAATGTACTATCATTTCCTAGCAGATAAACACTAAACTTTTTCGAAAAGAAACGATAGTAGTTCTTTTATCGGAGGCGATTCCCCTCATGTAACAAGCAAATGAATGTCATACGCCAACCTCCTTTTGTTTTTTTTTTTTTTTTTTTCTTTTTTATCAAAAACTAACTATTTTATAAATACCTTTTGGAAGACTAATCAATCTGGATTTCTCATTCCATTCAATTGAACCAATGTCTCAAATCGAACTTGGTCGAATGCCTTGGTGTATAGGTCTGCTAAGTTGTGGATCCCTTAATGGTGATCTTTACTCAAATCAAAAGGCTAATGAAGACACAACAATAGATATAAAGTTTGTATTAAGTGCAAATCAAAAGAAAACAAAACTTTATAAGCTCTAATCCCAAAATATTCTTCTTAAACTTAGTGTAGCAGCCAAATACAGAGAATAAATGATTGGGAAAAATGTCTTGCCCTAAATATCTATAACAAGGGTATTTATACAAAACTGTCTGGCCGTTCTGCGACACAAGCCTTGTGTCGCAGAGGTCACAATTGCGACACAAGCACTGTGTCGCAACTACAACTAGTGCGACACAAGCACTGTGTCGCAGTACACAAAAAAAGTAATTATTCTAAGTCTATTACATACACAGACACATTACAGACTTGACCAACTGACAGACACTCTAATATGTATCAACAAACTCCCCAGTGTCTTCAGCTTGGTCTTCAAGATCTTCGTTCAAACCCAGCCTGCTGGGAATACACCGCCAGCGTGTATCCCATGTGTCACACAAACATTTACAATCCTCTGATATTGAAGTGCGATCTTCTTGTTCACAGCATTCTTCTCGTTAAAGCGAATCGGATTGTCAAACAATTTTCTCAAGTCCTTTGATGACATGTTTATCAAGCTCATAGGATCAAACACTCTAAACTGAGCTTTCTTCAAACCATAAAGCGAGTTTCTCTCTGGTTGCTCTGTCTCAGGAACAAAAACCAAAACTGCTTCACCGGTATGAGCATCCAGTTCCCAGTAATGAAATCTTCTCAGAAAATCTAGGGGAATTATTTCCAGAGGAATATTCTTCAAACAATCAGCCGGAGGATAACGCATTCTGCATATTGGCTGTTTGGTCACCGGGTCTATCCTTTTCTTATAGATATACCTAATTCCCAAAGTCGGTTTGATGAAGTTATATCTCTTTGTGCGTATCTCTCGTTGTAGAGTGGTTTGGATATAATTTGCACGATCATCTTTGGACGGATTTATCAAAGAGAGTTGAGCAAGACGATTTACTTCTCCTTTTGGTAAAGTGCTCAACTTGGTGAATGATCTTTTGAAATATTGGATACCATCAGGTCTCTTGATCATGAAAACACCATTGGATACCTTCTAACTCTTTATCAACCCCGTATACACCCCACTAACCTTGTATGATTTGCAGGTGACGGGTATCTGAATTCCAGCCTTACCATGAGGCCACCATTTAGCAATTTTCTCAGCTCTTGTTTCAGTAGTTTCAGTTTCAGGAGCCTGAGCATCAGATGCATTATCAGTTTCTTCTTCACTTTCATCCTCAGAAGAATCAGTCTCAATGGTCGGTGCATCATCATAGAATTCATCATCATCAAGTCCTTCCTCCTCAATATCAACATCATCGGAATCCTCAAAGTTTTCACTTTCATTTTCAGAATTGACTTCGTTTATCATTTGTTGAATAAACGAGAGGTCAGCACACGAATAATCAACCGCTAGAGGTCTCGGTTGACCTGGAACTCTGTGAACAGGGAAGTACTCTAAAGTAGGTATTTCATTAGATGGTTCAATAAGTACATCATCTGTTATAGATT